>PVKC010022887.1:7328-17857 GCA_004027635.1 Crocidura indochinensis
AAAAAAAAAAAAAAAAAAAAAAAAAAAAGGGAGAAGGAATGAACAGACATTTGTTCAAAGAAATACCAATGCCCAAAAGGCACATGAAAAAAATGTTCTATCTCGGGAGCCGGGTGGTGGCGCTGGAGATAAGGTGCCTGCGCTAACCTAGGATGGACCGCGGTTTGATCCCCCGGTTCCCCATATGGTCCCCCTGTGCCTGCCAGGAGCGACTTCTGAGCGAATAGCCAGTAGTAACCCCTGAGCGTCACCGGGTGTGGCCCAAAAACAAAAAAACAAAACAAACAAAAAAAATGTTCTATCTCATCAAAAAGATGAAATTAAAACAATTATAACTAGTGCTGATGTGGATGCAGGGATAAAGGGACAAAAATATTATTCACTGCTGGTGGGAATGTCAACTGGTCTAGCATTTTGAAAAACAATATTGGTATATTAAAAAAAAACCCTAGAAATTGAGTTTCCATATGACTCTGCAATGCCACTCACAGGAATATACCCTAGGAGTCCAAAAATACAATGTAGAAGAGTCCTCTGCATTTCTATGTTAATCGCAACACTATTCACAATAGCTTGAATCTAGAAACAACCTAAGTGCCTGAAAAGATGAGTGGACAAAGGAACTGTACTTTATCTACATAGTTGAATACTATGCAGCTGTTAGGAAAGATGAAGTCATGATATTTACTTGTACATGGATGGATATGGAGAATATTATGCTGAGTGAAATGAGTCAGAGGGAGTGCGATAGGCACAGAATGATCACACTCATTTTTGAGATATAAAAAAAGACAGTATGGTAATAATATCCAGAGTAAGTAGAGATGAGGGCCAAGAGGACCAGTCTATAGTAGGAAGCTTGCCACAAATAGCGGGGGCATGCAGTTAGGGCAGAGAAGGGGACACAATGACTATGATAACTTGAAATGATCACTTTGGACAAGAAATGGGTGCTTAAAAGAGATAAAGTGATATGCATGCTAACCTCCTGTAACACTATTTCCAAGTATTTTAAGCATATGTGGTGGTGGAGGGAGAGAACAATGTCTGCCCCAGAGACAGGAAGGGGTGACAAAGGTATGAACAACTTAAGAAATGAACCTGGTATAGAGTTCTACCTTAGAATAAGTAATTCATAAATAACTGCTTTTACTGTTTAAGTCTTAGGATATAGAAGAAAGCAATATATATGGAAAACAGTGAAAATTAGTTATCTTGGGGGCCGGGCGGTGGCGCTGGAAATAAGGTGCCTGCGCTAACCTAGGACGGACCGCGGTTCGATCCCTCGGTTCCCCATATGGTCCCCCGTGCCTGCCAGGAGCGACTTCTGAGTGAATAGCCAGGAGTAACCCCTGAGCGTCATCGGGTGTGGCCCAAAAACCAAAAAAAAAAAAAAAAAAAAAAAAAAGAAAATTAGTTATCTTACTGGAAAGGCAGGTGGAAGAACCATATGCTTTGGAAAGCAAGTCAGTGAACCAACTGCGATCACGGCCTTCACTGGAATTGTTAGGATCTGTGGAGTGAAGAAGCAGATCATATGTAAATGAATGCTTATATTTGAAACTAATCTTGATAACTATAGTGCTTTATAAAATTCAATAAGAACTTACATTCAAAATTATATTAGCAATCACAATTCACAAACAATTTAAAATCATACATTTTTATCTGTCTAACATGCTCTATAAAATTCAATCAAATACATTTCCATGTATTTCCCAGTGGTTATTGAAAAACATGGTAAATAAGACCAATGGAAAGCTCTTAAGGATGGCTTTCTTACCAGACTGGTTATCTTATTTATTTAGTTTTTATTTTTTGCTCTTTTGGGCCACACCCTGTGACACTCAGGGCTATGTGCTCAGAAATTGCTCTTGGCTTGGGGGAACCACATGGGATGCCGGGGATAGACTCAAGGTCCATCCTAGATTGACTGCATGCAAGGTGAACGGCCTACTGCTGTGCTATTGCTCCGGCCCCCAGATTGGTTATTTTAAGTTGACTACTTTAAAAAGAAAGGAGCCGAAGTGGTGGCGCAATGGTAGGGCGCTAGCCTTCCATGCATTTACCTAGGATGGACTGCGGTTCAACCCCCAGGTATCCCCATATGGTCCCCCAAGCCAGGAGTGATTTCTGAGCACCTAACCAGGAGTAACCCCCCTCCCAAGAAAAAATCAAACTACACTAAGAAAATCCAGCATCTCCTAGTTATGTAGCTATTATTTTGCAATAGCAATAAATTAACACTAATTTAAAAATGTAGAAGTCTTTTTTGTATTTTGAATCTTATTATGTTCCTAAGCCACACAGATCCTTCTCTAAGATTTTTCTAATTCATATTTACTTCCATATGAAAAAACTTGATCCAAAGATGAAATAAATTTATTTCTAGTATAAGTAATAGAGATAAATTCCTTAATTCTGACTTATCACCACAAATAATTTTTCTTCTGGGTCACATCCGGCGGCACTCAGGGGTTACTCCTGGTTCTGTGCTCAGAAATTGCTCTTGGCTTGAGAAACCATATGGGATGCCGGGGATCGAACCTGCCTCTGTCCTGGGTCAGCTTTGTGCAAGGCAAATGCCCTACCACTGTGTTACCACTCTGGCCCACCACCAATAATTTTTAACTAAATGATTAGCTTTGTTTATTCTGAAATAGTTTCCTTCCATGTAGGTGATGTATGTGATCAGAAGAGGTAAAAGAGTATTACACAATAGCTCCCAAAGAGATTTTATTATTGAATTATTATTATTATTATTGTTATTTTTTTGGTTTTGGGGTCACACCCGGCAGTGCTCAGGGGTTACTCCTGGCTCCATGCTCAGAAATTGCTCCTGGCAGGCATGGGGGACCATATGGGGCACCGGGATTCGAACTGATGATCTTTTGCATGAAAGGCAAACGCCTTACCTCCATGCTATCTCCCGGGCCCCTTATTATTTAATTATTTTTTAAGATTTGTTTTTGGGCCACACCCAGCAGTCTCAGGGGTTACTCCTGGCTCTGCACTCAGAAATAGCTCCTGGGGGTGAAAGTGATAGCTCAGCTGTAGGGCATTTGTCTTGCATGCGACCCAGGATAGAACCAAATTTGATTCCCCGCATTCTATATGGTTCTCTGAGCCTGCCAGGAGCGGTTTCTGAGCTGAGTCAGGAGTATCTCTTGCGCACTGGCGAGTGTGATCCCAAAACCAAAAACAAACAAACAAAAAGGACAGAAATTACTACTGGCAGGCTGAAGGACTAAATGGGATGCCAGGAATCGAACCCGAGTCCATCCGAGCGGGCCGCTTGCAAAGAAAAGCCCTACCACTGTGTTATC
The DNA here is from genome assembly GCA_004027635.1 of Crocidura indochinensis. NCBI lineage: Eukaryota > Metazoa > Chordata > Mammalia > Eulipotyphla > Soricidae > Crocidura > Crocidura indochinensis. The sequence continues at coordinate 10,655 of PVKC010022887.1, forward strand.
TCTTCAGCATCCCAAAGATATTTTAAATACTGAATTAAAATAATCCACTTGGCAGAAATAGTACCATTCAAAATTTCACTGACATTTTACAACATTCAAACCAAAAAGCTCAATGACCTTAGTTCTGAGGAATGAATTCATATAAATACAATTGTGAAAATTCAAATCAAGATGTCCTGATTTTTCCGATTTCATCTTTTTAAACATTTTATAAAGATGAATATTTATGATTATAGAAAAAAAAAACAAGATGATCTAACTCAGGAATTTTAGTTAGGATCTGTTCAATGCTAAAACCATCTGCAAACAAGTTTCTAACACAGTAGCTCAAAACATGTGAGCAAGATTTTCTGCTTAAGTTTCTTAGTTTCTTTGTTAGATAACTTTTTTTTTGGTTTTTGGTTTTTGGTGATAATACCCAGCAGCGCTCAGGGGTTACTCCAGGCACTATGCTAAGAAATCACTCCTGGCAGGTTCGGGGGAACCATATGGGATGCTGCGATTTGAAACACCATCTTCTGAGTTTAAGGCAAACACCCCACAACTGTGCTATCTCTCTCGCGCCAGATTTCATTTTTTTTTTTTAAATAAAAATAGGAGCCAATGAATACAAGATATAAAACTGAAAGTCCCCATAGAGTTGTGTTTTTTTTTTTTTTTTTTGGTTTTTGGGTCACACCCGGCAGTGCTCAGGGGTTACTCCTGGCTCCATGCTCAGAAATTGCTCCTGGCAGACACGGGGGACCATATGGGGCACCGGAATTCAAACTGATGACCTTTTGCATGAAAGGCAAATGCCTTACCTCCATGCTATCTCCCCCCCTCCCAAGTTCTTACCTCATAGTCTGTGGTGATTTGGATGGCTCCATCATGAATACCTTCCAGTTTTTTTGCAATAAGTTTGACTCTGAACACTGCAAAATAGCCTGAAGCTAATATAACCTGTATGAATTAGATATACCATTTATTAGAGTTCCTACTTGAAATATCTTATTCAAATAGAAGTCTACACACTCACTTAAAATTCACACATATACTAATATGACCAAATTAGCATATATAAAACTGTATGAAAATAATACCTAACCTTGGATATTTACATTTATTTGTTTTTGTTTTGGGGCCACACTCAGTGATGCTCAGAGGATATGGGGGGGGGGGAGGGCCTAAGGCCAGCAGTGATCAGGGGAACCATATGAGATGCTGGAGACTGAACTTGGGCTGGTCATCTGTAAGGCATGTGTCCTACCCGCCATACTGTCACTCTGATAACCCTGACTGTTTATAACATTTATTCTGTGGGCAACCAAGAAATTTAGCTCCCAGAAAAACAGATTCCTTACATACCATCCATATAATTGCATGGTCAAAGAGAATGAGGGATGAAACAGAGGGATACAGTCTTCCCCCATTCTTCACTCACAGTATGGCATAGGTACATCAAGGTAGTTTCCGCTGTAAATTTTTTTTGTTTGTTTGTTTTTTTGTTTTTTGGGCCACACCAAGTGATGCTCAGGGGTTACTCCTGGCTATGCGCTCAGAAGTCGCACCTGGCTTGGGGGACCATATGGGAACCGGGGGATCGAAACGCGGTCCATCCTAGGCTAGCGCAGGCAAAGCAGGCACCTTACCTCCAGCGCCACTGCCCGGCCCCTCTGCTGTAAATTTTGAAATGAACTGTTTTGTTGATAATTTGTGCCCACTACAAGCAAGGTTGAGTCTGAGTAAAATAATTATGAAAGTAAGACTTAAATAATAAACATCTGAAATCACAGAAGGGGAGCTTTTTTTTTTTTTGAGGCATATGATATGGTTGGCAGTGCTCAGGACTTGACATTACTTGATCATTCTTAGAGGGAGTGGGGGACCTAATGGGATGTAGGGACTGAACCCGAGATGGTCACATGCAAAGCTGTCATTGTACTATCTCTCTGACCCCATTCTTTTAAGAAATATGTCTGTGCTGGTTTTGTGCAATTCTAATGTTTTATCACTTTTACCTAACAATTTTTGACATTTTCACCATCTTTATGAATTTTATTTTTATGAAATAGCCAAATCAGTGAACACAGGTGTAAGAGTAGAAGAGAGATGCTGGTGGTGCATGCTTCATAAGAACTAAAAGCTCAATTAGTTCATAGATTTGGATTTTTTGGGAAAAAAAAAAGTTGGAAAATTAATTACTTTTTTTCGTGTGGTTTTTGGGTCAAATTTGAAAACCTCAGGGTTTCCTCCTGGCTCTGTGATCTGAGGATAGATCAGGGATCATTCATAGAACAGCTCAGGGGAACCTTATTGGGTGCTAGGGATCAAAACTAGGTTGGTCACATGCAACGCAAACGCCCTTCCCACTGTACTACCCATACGAATTATATACTTAAAATAGTATTTTGTGGAGTTTATTTTGAAGTGTAGCCCACTACAGCTTACTATTTTAACTGAGGATATGTGTCAATTATCTCATCTTTCTGACTCATTTTTATATTTATAGTTTTACGTTACATAAAACCTAATTCTAAAGTTCTAAATTGTGAAACAGGCTACATACTCTCTGGCTTGCTCACATGTAATTAGTATATACTAATACAATCTACTTACTGGTAGGATATGATACAGATTTCTAAAATTATTTTTGTTTTTGATTTATACTCAATGATGCTCAAAAGTTACTCCAGGTTCTGCACTCAGCAATTACTCTTAGTAGTATTCAGGGGATCATATAGGATGCTGGGGATTATCATTAACCCTGGTAGATTATGTGCAAGGCAACCACTCTACCCACTGCAGTATCTCTCCGGCCCACATTTTCTCATTATTATCCCTTCTTAGCATTCTATTTGTATTAAAAATTTCAGTGATCACTTCTTAGCCTTTTGGCTAAGATTCAGTACAAAAATCACATTGATTATGATAAATATAATTTCTCATGAATCTATCCTGGTTTTATTTATTTACTTATTTATTTTAATTTTGGTTTTTGGGCCTCACCCAGTGGCGCTCAGGGGTTACTCTTGACTCTACACTCAGAAGTTGTTCCTGGCAGGCTTAGGGGACCATATGTGATGCTGGGAATCAAATCCGGGTCTGTCCTGTGTGGGCCATACTCAAGGCAAACACCCTACCACTATGCTATCTCTCCGGCCAACTGCTTTTGTTTTATATAAAGACAATTTTAGAGTCTTACTTAAGATGATGTAATTATTAAAATGTAAACACTATAAGTCTATCATTATTTGTAAGTATCTAACTGTGTAGCTTGAAATGATAAACTTTAATACAGGTTAAAGAAATTAAAATACAAAGGGTTTAGTAATATGTCCCAATACTTTTTTGAGAGGAAAAAAATGATCTTTTTTGGTTTTATATTCTCTAATGTTCACATTTTTTAAATCTTATTTAAATCACTGTGAAATACAGAATTAAAAAGTTGCTGATATGGGACCAGAGCAGGTAGGATGTTTGCTTTGTATGCAGCTGACCTGGGTTTGATCCCCAGCGTCTCATATGTTCCCTGAGCACTGCCATGAATGACCCCTGAGCACAGAGACAGAGTAAGCCCTGGGCTCTGCTGGGTATGACCCAAAAACCAAAAAAGAAAAAAAAAAGTTGCTGATAGTTCAGTTTTAATCACATAATGTTCCAATACTCCTCCCTGCTACAGTGTTCATTTCCTGCCACCATTTCCCCAGTTACCTCTCCCAATGCCCACCCTCACCCCAGCTTACTTCTATAGCAGATGCTTTTCTTCTCTCACTCTCTTACCTCCCTTTAGGCACTGCAGTTTGCAATATTGTTACTGAGAGGTATCATGCATATCACTATACTTTCTTTCATTTCCCAGTTCTTGTCCAGAGACATAATTTTTAACTATTTTTTTTTATAGAGAAGCGTTCTATTTTTTTCCATGAAAGTCCGATATGTCCTAACTTTTCACAATTTTTCTAGTATCTATATAGATCATAAGTAATTTAAAATTTTTGTTCTGTTTAGACCATGCCTAATAGCTTGGGGGAATATGTGAAACTAGGATTAAAAGCTAGACACCCAGTTTCAAGAAACTGAGGTAGGCAGATATACTGGTAGTACAGTGCTCTCTGTGAATCAAAAGAAGCATTTTCACCCCAGGTCAGCGTGCTGAGGGAAAGAGAAACACCAGGACAAAGAGAGGGGTCTTTCAGTTACCATACTTGGGTTTTGTCAGGCCACACATTTTACCAAAAATAAGATAATCAGTCAGATAGGATAAAAACCAGTACTCATGCACATAAAGCAAAAACTGAAGTCCTTTGTGTTATTCTCCTGGTCCTGTATTTTTAGTTTTAATATTTCATCACAAAATCATAATTTATTATATGTATCTGCTGTTTCCAGTTATTTTAAATTAATATGGTCTTAGATTTTCATCTGTATAGCTTCTAGCTCTTAAAATCACTTCCATGAGAAGAATTTCCAGTAGTTACATGTACTGCAAAAATTTTTGTTTTGGGGAACCTTCCAGTATAAACTGTATTTTTTTAAGGTTGTTTTGCTTTTGTACCATACCAGGAGCTCAGTCAGGGCTTACTCCTGGCTTTGTTCTTGAAGATCATTCCTGGAGGCTCATGGGACCATCTAGGGTGTAAGGGATTAAACCTGGGTTGGTTGTGTGCAAAGCAAGCATCTTACCCATTGCTCTGGCCTAGTATAAACTGTTTAAGTAAATTTTTATTATCAATGGCATTGCAAGAAAATATTAAATGGAAGCAGATATCTAGATACATTAACATTTCCTTTTTCTCTTATAAAACTGCTGCAAGTTATACTCTAACAAATTAGGTATTTTCTTCTCATACAATGTGATTCTATGAATTCTTTTCTCAGTAGTATGAATTCAAGTTCACTTTTCAGCAGTGAGAACTTTACTTATCTACAATGTACTTTCAATACTAAACAACCAATACTATTGAGTCTTCTTAAAGTATTAGTTCAAGTATTTGACATTAAAAATAGTCTTTTACAGGGGCTCCCCACATATTCCCCCACAGAATCATGAAGCATCTTGTTCTGCCTCATATTTCTATGTCTTCCTACAAACTCAGAAAAAATAGTGAATGGGATCTGGGGGCCAAGTGGTCTCAGGAGTACTGAGTAGAAATAAATGGTCAAACCTAAATAAATATTTAAAAAACTCAATAACAACAGAATCAAGAGACCCAAACTACAACAAGCTATATACAAAAGGGATCTGTTACACTAGCAGTCCAGGGGGCTAATGGTGGAGATATGGGAGCATGCTAGGAACAATAGCGAAGGGACGTCAACACTGGTGGTGGGAAAGGCCCTAATTCACAATCACCATGTGCCTGAAATAGAGCTGTGAAACTGTGAAAGACTTGTAATTCCCATTGGTTTCAATAAAAATTATAAAAAAAGAAAATAAAAAAATAGCCTTTTAATTAGATCTTAGACATTCATCTATGTTTAAGGAAATAAGAAAATGTTTACTTACAGATGACTGGTCTGATAAAGAGGACTTTTCTAACTCTGGAAGATTTGAAATTATTGTAGTTCTATTTCCTTTTTCAGTAGCTACAAGCTCTATGGATAATCCATCTCCTATGATATGCCAACTTTTTATAGCCAACTTGAAAAAGAGAAATTCATGAAAGAGATTATTATAATATTATAATAAATTCTTTAAATGTTATTTAGAATAAAATATTTTTCTTACCTCAATTGGATTGCTGTTTATAATTGCAAATAAAATGTTACTTGCTTCTGTTGCACTTAATATGCCAAAATCTATGAAACGTTCCTCTATTTTGGGTGGTAATACAAAATACTATAAAGACATAAAAGAATTAGATTTAATGTACAATAAGGCTTGGTAGACTACTAAGAGAAAACAAGAGTTTCTATGTTTTGAATAAATATATATACACATGTAAAATATAAATAAAACTTTGTATGGTTAAATATCTTAGCGAGTTATTAGAAATGAAAACAAGTCTACAGAACAGCTATTATATGAAAGGAAAGATAAGCAGAAGTTCAAAATACTTGGAGAACTTCAGTGGAACGCAAAGAATTAGGCCAAGTCTATAGTCTCCATAAACAACAATGCTTTTCTGAATGAAGCAACAAATCAGTAATCATTTAACACATTGATGCCAGTGCTATAATAAGTGGTAATTAGCCATATCTAAGTGCTAGTTAGCCACTGGTGGTGCATGCCAGAGTTAATGTGCCAAAATGAAATTAGAGGAAATATGAAGATTCCTCTAGCCCTAAAATTATTACTGATGGTAGACTCTTTGGGCTATATTTTTGTATGAAACTTCTTTCACAGAATATTATAAAGACAATTTTCTTCCACCCTGGTTTATTTAATTTTAATTTAGTTTTGGGGCCACAGCTGATGGTGCCCAGGGGTTACACTTGACTTTGCATTCATGAATCACTCATGGCGGACTCAAGACTATGCCATTGGACCCAGCTGGTATGTTGGGCAAATCTGCTGTTTTATTGCTCTAGTTCACAGTCTGGTTTATTTTTCTGTGCTGGCAAGATCTTTATATAATTTTCTTTTTAAGTTTTTGGAACACACCTGGGTGTACTCAAGGTTTACTTCTGGCTTTGCATTGGGAATCACTCACTCCTGGATGTGCTTGGGGACCATTATAGATGCTGGGGATCAAATGGTGGTCAGCACATCAAGGCAAGTACCCTACTTCCTATACTATCTTTCTGGACCCACTTAATTTTTTTCTTTCATATTTTTTGTTTTTTGGGCCACACCCGGTAGTGCCCAGGAGTTACTCCTGGCTGTCTGCTCAGAAATAGCTCCTGGCAGGCATGGGAGACCATAGGGACACTGGGATTCGAACCAACCACCTTTGATCCTGGATCGGCTGCTTGCAAGGCAAACGCCACTGTGCTATCTCTCCGGGCCCTAATTTTTTTTCCTTTCAATCTGGTCTTTTCTATGTCCTGATAATTTGTGGTTTTAGTAATCTTGGACCTACACAATTCTCTTCTTATTCTTCTTGTATTATTATTTTTCTTTAATTAATTTTCATCTCTTTATGGCTATAAAATCTTAAAAACAAATCAAGACAAATCAGAAGGTGGAAAAGAGTTAAGGGGATACTAGAGGACTTCACTGCATTATAAGAAGTGATGGCTGGTGGGAAAGGAAATATCAATTATCTTTAAAGTATCGAC
>PVKC010022888.1:0-17638 GCA_004027635.1 Crocidura indochinensis
TTTGGTAGGAAGCATGTAGGGCTCGGAATCTAACTCAGTTCCTTGTACACCTGCTTGCCAATCCTTGGAACTATTTCTTCAGACTGTATATTTATTTTGTTTTTTTAATTTAAAAATTTTTTCTACCACAGTTGGTAGCTCTCAGGAGTTGCTCCTGGCAGGGCTCTGCATATGGAGTGTGGGGGGCCCAGGTGTAAGTTAAGCCATGTGTAAGGTAAGCATCCTGCCTGCTATATTATTTCTCTGGCTTCCATTTTTTTCCCTCAAAATTTTTTTTAATTGAATCACCCATTTTCTCCAACCAGCCTGCCTCCATGGCAGATACTTTTCCTTTCTCCCTTCTTCCTTTTCCTTGTCTCTCTTCCTTTTCATTTTATTTTTTCTTTTCAACAGTAATAGTGTTACTGAGGGGTATCATGTTTATCAATTTACCCCCTTTAGCACCTAGTTCTTGTTCAGCGCCCAGTTCTTCCAGCTATCATTGTTATATTGATCCCTTGCCTGGTTTAACTGCACTCTCTCATCCTCTTTGTAGCAAACTTCCTACCATAGACTAGTGCTCTTGGTTGCCTCTCTAATTTTATATTTCCAGACAAGAAAAAATTATCATTTTTTCTTTGCTCAGTTCCCTCCTTCTCTCTTCTCCTCCCTCTTCCTTCCCTAGTTTCCTATAGTATGAATATGAACATGGCTGAATATTAGTATATATATTTACACAATATATTTACAAAAGAGTTGACTAAAAAAAGCTATTTTATTTAACCAATAGTTTTTTAAAAGCTCAACAATGAAATGTTTCTTATAACTTTCATTTGAAGAGATTCATATAAACTGAGCATGTTAAAAATCTTTTAAGCAGTAAGTAGCTCATTTGTAACTCAAGATAAATCACAAAATATTCCTGGACCACTTTACTGAGTATCATTAATAACTGAACAGACACAAAGATAAATGAAGACTGCCAATAATTTAAGAATACTTAAGCAAATCTAGAGGAATTACTTCTGGCAAGTTAATGAATGAGATTTTTAGCTTACTGATCTTTGCAAACATCATTGTTTTTGTTAGAACTGGATTTCTTTTAAAAGTTAAATGTAAACCTTTTTTTTTTTCAAATTAGTTTGGAAACACTCAGAATACAACTCAAAGTAAATTATACAAAATAGTTTAAATCTCTAATCAGACCCTAAGTGTCCAGTATGTCTTCTAAATTCACAGTCTTTATGGAGAAGATAGATATTGGCTGGATATTACCTGGTATAAAAGAATGACCAAAAAAAAAATCCTGGCATCTCTCTGCCTGTCCATCTATATAATACCATAAACAACCATTCCTCATCTCTCCAATACACAGAGAAAATATTACAGAATATATGTTTATGCTCTCTGAAGATGAAAGGTCCTGGATCCAAATAGCATGCAACAAGTTTTAAATTGACCTCATGAAATAGTGTGAAATTCAGAAGGGAAGCCAAACTCTCCTCTGGTCTGCAGTGGTGTTATGTTTTTAGTAAGGACATAGATCAAGGCACAGACTACAAAAGAGTATTTCAGCTCATTAAATGTTATTCTGCTTTTCAAGTGTGGTGATACTTTCACTGCAAACAGCAAAAGATAAGATCACCTCTATTTCTTTCTTTCTTCATTGGTTAAGAGGCTTAGCAAGCCACATAACACAAACCTGCAGTGAAGACATAGGGGAAATAATTTAAGCTTCCCCACCCCCAGTTCCAACCCACAGGGAAAAAAATGAAGTTTTTCTTCTGGCCAAGTCTGCAGTGTCTAGATTGATGTTTACAATTACATTGTGTCTCAAGAGATGAAAGGAAGAGGTGCCAGTAGTAATTGCTATCTGGAGCCAAAGTTTATTTACTCACATGTACATGGTCCATCAGTCAAGTAGGCTTTGTAGCTCTATCTGATGTGTGTGCTTAGAACTGAATGAGATAAAAGCTTTTATGCTATCTTTTGGTTCAATACTGAAAACAATACAAAGGAATCTCTCCATATGCTTTTTTATCACCTCAAGTCTCTCTCCTGTGTTTGAGGGCATGACTGACTACTCCACCTAGTACTATGGGAACCTGAAGCTTAACTGCTCCCACTGTGGAATCATAACCCCCACTCCCAAATAGCCTTTTTTTCTGACTGCCTCAGGCCTTTGAAGTTCCCTAATAATCACCTCACCAGTCTGTTAGTCAAAGAGCCCCAATTCTCCCCTTCAAATCTAACTGCATCACAGTTATTCCTTTACAAAAAACCATTTGGTGTTTCTTCCTCTTAAGATTTCTCACAAACTCTTTAATATGAATATACAAGACACAAAACATCTAGTCTGTTGTCCCTTTAAAGCACAGGATTTGGGTGTGGATAAACTTCAGCACCAGGGGTTAAGGTCCATGCCTTGCAAGCAAGTTGTGTAATCCAGTTGTTGTCATCCCCAGAACCACATATGTTCCCCAGCACTGCCAGGGTCATTGATGAGCACAGTGCCAAGATTAGTTTTAGGGCACTACTTGGTGTGTGTCTACTTCTCCCCAAAGTATTAAACTTCACAATGGCCTTGTTCTGTTCAATGATTCATTAGTTTCAATATTTTAGAAATATGATCAACAGCATTACTATGCTGTTGCCTTTGCTTTTGAACACTATTCCCTTCCACTGGGGCTAATACCTGTACCTTCCCAGCTTTCTAGAAGGTACAGGGACCTAAAAATGACCCTGCCTTTTCTATTCAAACTGTGTCTCATAAAGCATAGCTCTCCAGGGGAGAAATAAAGGAAAATAGTCCCTCCATCTTCCAAACACACAGCCTAGCCAATGCCTAGCCAACATGCTCAGTTACCAGTCATGGAATTAATGAAACATTGAAGTAAATTATGATTATTTACTTGTTAGGCAATGCATATATATGCCTCTGTGATGGATGATGTAGGAAAGAGCATTGAGCATTATTGCAAGGGAATGTAAGCAGCCTCAGAAGGAAGGGCACAGGGGCATCTTGCAGTAAAAATACTTTGTAGGCAGCTGTTTGAACTTGCAGGTTGTTCACAGCTGGAAAGAAAGTAAGCCACAGGAAGAGAAGGGTCTTTTTCTTTTACTATTACTGTGTTTTGATGGAGGGATATTCTTTTTTCTATTCTCTCATTTTTGGCTTTAAGCCTTTCCAAGTTTGAAGTGTGGAAGAAACATGGAAGAATATGTATAAGTATAGGTTCCAGGCCTCACTACAAATTTATTGAATTAGAATTTACAGAGAATACCGCTATACACCAAATACTTTTCCGTTTTTTCATTTTGAATAGACTCTAAGTCTGTAGAGCAGTTTTTGTTTCACAGCAAAACAGCATAAGATATAGAGATTTTCTATAGTCTCATGAAGAAAGCATAGAAATATCCTTCATGTGTGCAGACCATGCACGTTTTAATTTTTTAAATTTTGGGTGGAATTGTTGGGTCATACCAGTCTGTGTTTAGGAATCATTCTTTGTGGTGCTCAGGACTGTAGTCATGGATAGGAGCACCATATGCTTTACCAGTAATCAAGCCAAGGTTGGCTGCATTCAAGGTTGTCAACCTGTACCTATAATACAGATTACCTCTATACTATTGTTCTCTAGATCAAAACCAGAGTTTTAAAAACCTTATCAGTACGTATTCTTCAGTTATATGAGCAAAGTCCAGTGTCTTTAGATTATTTGTTAGGAATTCGCTAGATACCACACTGAGTTTTTAAAATTCATCCTCACTACTACTAAACTAACACTGTTTTTCACATAAGAAATTAAGGTTAAGAAAGATAAAAAGATGGACTGGAGCTGTGGCACAATCGGTAAGGTATCGCCTTGCCCATGCTATCCTATAATGGACCATGGTTCAGTCCCATATGGTCCCTTAAGACAGGAGCAATTTTTGAGCGTGTAGTCAGGAGTAACCCCTGAGCTGCCGGGTGTGACCCAAGAGCCAAAAAAAAAAAAAAAAGATGAAAAGATCTGTCCAGTCTCAGACAGACAATACTGGTGGTGAGACCCATATATTGCATTTGTCTAAAATCCCTGCTCAAACCTACTTTCAGAAGTCACTTCATAGAGCCAGAAGGTTCTGGGCTCAGTGGTGTGTCTCTAGCCCACCCCTCTTGACCCTTACCAAAAGATTTGTCCAAAGTTACTCATGAGGGAAAGGAAACTTGACTATAGACCTGGTTAAACTAAGATTTATCTAACTCCTTAACTAAGATAACTAAGAGAAGTATCCTCAATCCAACTTAAAAAATTAAGATTTTTTTTAAAAATGTTTTTTCTTTTTTTTAACTTTTTTTATTTTAATCAAAAAATTAAGATTTTAATGAATATGCACTTTTCCTTAACTCATAATAGGAATTTATATACTTAGAAGCATATAGAAAGATCTATGCAAGAATACCCCATTTATATTAGGGCACAAATGAAAAAAGTCTTGAATCATCAGAGGGAGTTGGTTTAATCACAGCTCATTCATAAAAGTAAATACTAAGTTATAAAGTAGACATTTTGTATTTCATTTTTGGTTTTGATGAAAAGCTAGTCCAGACTTTGATTTCTGTTTAAATAAAAGCGGCTCCTCTGATTTTATAGTTTACTCTTTGCACCTGACTTCAGCAGCAGCAACAATAGATTAAAAGGTAAAGTTAAAATGGCATTTCTCTTTGGGTGACATTGAAGTTTTAAAAATTTATTATTAAATATACTCAAAAAGGAAAGTGAGCTCTATGCTTAATACAAGATAAATATCTGTGAGCTATGAATGTAACAGAACATCATTATGGTAAGTGGGGCCAAGAATGTTTCATTCTTCTGTGCTTTTAAGTCCAGATATAGGCACAAATCTAGTTTAAATGGCATAGAAAATTAAAATTGTGAAGTAATTCAAGAGTGCAAGAGAAATACTATTTGTCAGAGATTATAGTGGAGTGTTTCTACCACTTGTAAATAGATGCACACTGAGAATCAAATAAAGCTACCAAAAAAGTAAATTCAATGAGAGTGTGCACAAAAGCAGCTCCATTAATGAGCTTTGTTTACTCAATTAATAAAATACTTTGGTAAATCCTATTAACTTTTGCCTATAAGCATAAAAAGTAACCAATTAATATTTGTCAACTTAACATGAAGCAGTTGTAAATCAAGTTGTTTAGTGGGTATCTACATGATTTTAATATTCTTGTTTATTCAAGGGAGTAAGCTTTGTTAGAATAGATTTGTCTTAGTTAATAATAGCACTGCCACTGAAAGAACAGAAACTGGCAGAACAGAACAACAAAGGATAAAGAAAACTTTGACAATATAAGATGTGAAGAAGGCAAAAAGGAAAAAAATATTGATCTTAAAGTCTAAATAAAAAGGCCAAACACATCCATAATTAGAATGTCAATGACTTAAGTTTGCCTTTTTAATTTTCTTAAGTTTGGCAAAGAACATAAAGAAAAAAACTTGTCTCCAAAGTCTGTATACAAAACTAAGAGAAATAGGAAAATTATAAGAATATGAAAATAAATTTCAAATCGTGATTTTGTTGCTAACTTGCTGTGTAATTTAAATGCATATAAACCTGTTCTATAATTTTTTTTCATAAAAAGAAATTATTATACCTTTACTGCTTCTCTATTCATGAAAGAACTGAATAATGTGGCAATGAAAATAAAGACAATACCTGTTCTTTAAAAGAAAAGAAAAGAAAAAAAAAGTAATTTATTAACTAAGAACCAAAGAAATCTAGTGTAGTAATACTAACAGAAATCAGAACATATCTTCAAATAAAATCTAAAATGAAGAGAGATTCTACACAATACAAAAGGATATGCCACCAAAATTACATAAAAATTTAAATTTGTATTGAAATACTTAAAGTAATGATTATACATACAGGGAAGTTAAAGTATATGTCAGCAGATGAATGAAAAATTAAAAAAAAAGATGATTCTTTAACTGAAGCACCATGAGACAGTTACAAAGTTGTCCATGATTGAGTCTCAGTCACACATGTACAACTACCCTTAACCCATACAAATTTCTCACCAATAATCACAGTCCCCCCCTCCAACATCCTTCTGCCTTCTCCCCTGCTTGCCTCTGTGGTAGACATTCTTCTCCCTCTGTCTCACTCTCTTTCTCTCATCTGTTATTTATTGAAGGCACCATAATTTTCAATACTGTTATGAAGATTTATTGTACATATTACTTTATGTCATTTTATCACAGTTCTTGTCCAGAGTGATTATTTCCAACTAATATTGTCACAGTGAGCCCTTCTCTGCCCTAACATCATTCCCTTGTTATTTTTAGCAAGCTTCTTACCATGGACTGCTTTTTTCTCCTGGCCCTTGTCTCTTTTGTCTTTGGATATTATTACCATACTATACCTTTACTTTTACTATATTCCATAGTAAGTGGAACAGTGAGTGGATAATTAGATAAGAGCTAGAAAGAGGTAGCTAGAGAATCTGCCTTGTATGTAGAAAGGCTGAGTTTGATCCCTAGGACCTCAGTATCTTTAGCACAGAGCCAGAGGTAGCCCCTGAGCACTACCAAGTCGAGGCTCAAATGCAAAATAAAATAAAGGAAAATGAATCAAAATGACAAAGTCTTTAAATTAAAATACAGATTAAATCAAAATACCGAGAAAGAAAAGTTGAAGATACATACTCATTCTAATTATTGCTGATTTAGGGGATTGTGGCAGTGAATAGTACTTAAAGGAACTTGCATTTTATATACATGTTTAATTCATTTAAGATCTTAAGCAACTGTCAAATTACCATAATGATTAATTTTGATAAATACTGCATCAAATTACATTAACTTAGTATACGTCTGTATTAAAATTATGTGGTGATAATAGAATATAATGTGTAAGACAATCTCATCCTAATAAGAAATATATAGTATCATTAATACATAGAAAAACAAGATAGAATATTTCCAATTAATTTCTAATTAGCTAAAATGGGATTATGGGATCAAGAATGGAATATAAGAATATGTCACTCCATTGCTATTGAGCTCTCTCATTAATTTTCTCTACACTTAACTTTTTAAAAATATCTCTACATAAAATAGGAGAAAAGAGAAAAATGAACTGCCTTGTAAAAAGAATATTTAAAATTTAATTTTAAATTATTTTGATCGTACCATTGCTTTTTTTCTTTCTAAAAATACTTTAAATACGGGGCCCGGGAGATAGCATGGAGGTAAGGCGTTTGCCTTTCATGCAAAAGGTCATCGGTTCGAATCCTGGTGCCCCATATGGTCCCCCGTGCCTGCCAGGAGCAATTTCTGAGCATGGAGCCAGGAGTAACCCCTGAGCACTGCCGGGTGTGACCCAAAAAAAACCAAAAAAAAAAAAAAAAAAACTTTAAATACAAACACACAATACTTAAGAATGAATCTCTTTAAAGACATTTTCATGATTTTTGTCAGAATAGTTTCTTTTCCAAGGAAGTAGTTTAAGAGTATATATTAATTTAAAGACATATTTTGACATTTCCTTTTATTGCCAACTATAATTTCCTCAGAGAAAAAGAGAAGTCAACACATGTCTAGCTTGTTGCTAACTTAAGTTCAATATCTTTTCAAGATTTCAAATGAGACTATAAAGTAAATCTTTTTTTAAAGAATAACATCAAAGACTCTACTCAATCTAATTTCACTCTTAAAGTCTGATTTTCTAATTTCTCTCTCTCCTTCTCTCTCTCTTCCTCTCTCTCCCTCACTTTCTCCCTCTCTCTCACTTTCTCCCTCTCTCTGTCTCCAATTTTAATGTTCTTTATCCTACAAATTCTGAAAATCCTCCCTTCGAAGAGAGTGACTTTAAATTTTCAGTTTTGTTTCTATCCAGCATGATTTCTTGTCACACACCAGAGAGGAAATGAAAAACTAGTCATTTCTCAACTCAATGGAATGCAACTTAGTATTTTCAAAAATACTATTTTTTGGAAGCATTTATAGAAGGTGGGGATGTCTATATTGCAAACCCTCAATTGGTTTAATGGTTTTAATGGTAGATTTCTGGGGCCCAAATGAATGAACCCAAACTCTCTTGGAAGGGATAATTTAAACTGTTACATGTCAGCTGCCTAAACACTGCAGCCAGAAACACTGTCCTAGTGACTGCATAGTCTAGGGCCTGGGGTATCTGAATACAGTTCTTGATTGCACTATAGACAGTGGGCAGGAGGATAGGGGCTCACATTCAGAGAAGGATAAAAAGAACTAGCAGTCAAAAATTGATAACATCATAAGATAAAGCATTTCAGGCAGAAAAAGAGAAGGTAAAGAATTTAGTAGAAATTGAACAAGTGAGGTGGGTTAAAAAGAGAGAAAGCTAGGCTTAAGGCCAGAGTTAGTTGTGACTGTATAAATTCTTGGGTTTCATGCAAGAATTACAGAAATGTGGAGCTACTGCCCATCTCTAAGCTGACAATGATATGATCATAACAGGCTGCAAAATAGAGAACTATGGTAGATTAGTTGAAGCAAGGAGAGACAAGAAGAAAAGGAAGTAATGTGGTATGCATGGAATTCTGTCAGTAACAGCACTGCAAACTAAGGTGCATAAAAGGAGAAAAAAAGTGGGGGGAAAGGAGCAAAGGAGAGAAAAGAAAAGTGAATGCCAGAGAGGCAAGCTAATGGGGTGAGGGTTAGATAATGGGAGGGTAAATGTGGAAAGTGGTGGTGCAAAATGAACATTGGTGAACGGACAGGTGTCGGAACATTGTGTGACCAAAACTCAAGTATCAACAACTATTTAACTTTATGTATCACAGTGTTTGCTCTAAATAATTTTTATTAGCCCAATGTGAGTTACAAGTCTTTCAGTTATACTTTCACCCTTAGCTCCTTGGACTGCCAGGGTAGCAGTTCTCTTTTGTGTATAGCTTGTTGTAGTTTGGGTCTCATTACTTTATCGCTGACTTTGGGTTGGGTACCTAGGTCTTATGATTCTTTATTTCCACTCAATACTAATGAGGCTACTTGCCTCTGGTACCATCCAGTTTCTTTTTTCTCAATTTGTAGAAGACATAGAAATACGAGGCAGAAAACTATAAATTGTGTTCTATAATTCTGTTAAAAAACAACATACAGACAAAACAAAAAAAATAGAAAGAAAGCAGGTAGCTGGGAACCCATGTCTAGAAAAGCTATAAATATAAATTTAAAAGAAGAAAAAAAGAAAAAGAAAAGAAAAAGTGACATGTGGCAAGGTTTGTGTTGTTGGTTTTTTTTGTTATTGTTTGTTTTCTTTGTTTTGTTTCGCATAGGCACGGTATGTATTGGGAAATTGAAAGGAAATTCCCTTGGCCTAAGAGACACAGGTGTTTCTACCATTGAAGCTTATTGTCTGAGACCAACCAAAGACTCCAGACATATTCATTGTTGGACCCCCAAGGTCTTTCTTTATAGTGCCTGAAAATGTTCTGCACAGTTATGGTTGTCAGAGTCAGTCCTTTATAATTAGAGATCTTGATTTTTACACAGGTCCTAGGATGAAGTTGAGAATAGAGTCTTTCTCTATGACTCCAGATGTTCTGCTGAGTTACATTTGTGATAGTCAGTCTTCCATATTTAGAGATCTTGATTTTTTGCACAGATCGAAGTACAGAGTTGTAATGTATCTGTGCTGTTAAATCCTTTGTTGGGTATTTGTGAATCCACGAACAGTCCCCAGAATGAGAAATTACTTCCCATCCCCTTATCCCCTCTTGGGGGGAGACCTTGGTGATATTTATCCGCAGCAAATAATAATCCACACAGACAAAAAGGTTAGGGTGTAAAAGATTGGGCAAAGAGAGAGAGCGAGAGAATCCTCTTGCAGCCTGCAAGCAGTTTTCCGCAAAAGGCCCCTCTCCCCTGTCCACAACGCTATTTATTGCTCACTCAACAGCGCCCCCTCCTGAAAGGTCTAGGTGGGGCAATAGTCACAGAACACACAATCCTACAATCCTAAGGAATTTTTTTTTTTTTTTTTTGCTTTTTGGGTCACACCCGGCGGTGCTCAGGGGTTACTCCTGGCTGTCTACTCAGAAATAGCCCCTG
The DNA here is from genome assembly GCA_004027635.1 of Crocidura indochinensis. Lineage (NCBI taxonomy): Eukaryota > Metazoa > Chordata > Mammalia > Eulipotyphla > Soricidae > Crocidura > Crocidura indochinensis. Next base: position 10,071 of record PVKC010022888.1, read on the forward strand.
GCAGGCTTGGGAAACCATATGGGACACCGGGATTTGAACCAACCACCTTTGGTACTGGATCGGTTGCTTGCAAGGCAATATTTTTATACACAAGAAATCCAAGAATAATCTTATGGATACTTTTTCATATACTACACAGAGTGTCTTCTGAATTCATCTCACCATTATTTGATAAGGTAGGGCAACTGCCTTGCCCGCGTTAGTCTAGAATGAATCGTGGTTTGATACCCCAGCGTCCCATATGGTCCCCCAAGTCAGGAGAGATTTCTGGAGTGCATAGCCAGGAGTCACCCCTGAGCGTTACTGAGTGTGCCCCCCCCCAAAACAAAACAAAACAAAACAAAAAGCTGGAGTGGCAATATTAATATCAGATGACACAAACTTTAGATTCAGAAAAGTTATAAAGGACAAAGATGGCTATTTTAAAGTATGTGTACAGCAGGAAGAAATCATTCTCCTAAATATATACACACCACTAAGGGACCAGCAAAATATTTAATACAATTGTTGACAAACCTGAAAGAAGACATCAATAGCAACACAATAATAGTGGGAGACCTCAACACTGCCCTGTCACTGTTTGATAGGTCAACCAGGCTGAAACCTAACAAGAATATACTAGCTCTGAAAAGAGAAATGGGAGAAAGAAGACTAGTAGACATATATAGGGCACTCCATCCCCAGAACACTGGATACACAGTCTTCTCCAATGCACATGTGTTATTTTCCAGGATAGACCACATGCTGGCCCATAAAACATACCTCCATGAAATCAAGAGGATAGAAATCGTACAGTCTACCTTCTTAGATCAGAAGGCACTAAAATTAGAAGTGAATTACAAAGGGTCACAGAAGAAAAGCTTTAAGACTTGGAAATTAAACAGCAGACTGTTGAACAACCAGTGGGTCAGAGATGAAATCAAAGAGGAAATCAAAACATTTCTGGAAACAAAGGACATTGAAGACACAAACTATCACAATTTATGGGACACAACAAAAATGGTACTAAGAGAAAAATTTATAGCTTTGATGGCACACATCAGAAAGGAAGAAGGAACCTATATAAATAGTTTAATGGCACAGATTTAAAATTAGAAAATGATCAACAAAAGGAGCCCAAAATAGGTAGGCAGAAGGAAATAATAAAGCTTAGTGTAGAAATTAATGAAATGGAAATTAAAAAAATTGAAAAATCAATGAAAGCAAAAGTTGGTTCTTTAAAAAATAACCAAGATTGATAAACCATTAGCAAAACTCACAAAGAAACAGGGAGAGAGAAACTTAATAAACCATATTAGAAATGAAAAGGGTGAGATCACTGCAGATACTGCAGAGATTCAAAAGGTAATCAGAGACTACTTTGAGAAACTTTATGCTACAAACATGAGAATCTGGAAGAAATGGATAAATTCTTGGACTCCTACAATCTTCCACAGTTAAAGGATGATCTAGCATATATAAATAGACCCATCACTACTGAGGAAAAGAGTTATCAAAAGTCTTCCCAAAAACAAAATCCCAGGACCAGATGGATTCACTAACAAATTCTTTCAAACCTTTCTAAAGGAACTACTCCCAATCCTTTTCAGGCTCTTTCATGAAATTGAAAAATCAGGAACACCCCCCAAAATGTTTTTATGAAGCTAATATCACCCTGATACCAAAACCAGACAGATGTTGCAAGGAAAGAAAACTACAGATCAAATTCCCGATTAAAATAGTTGCAAAGATTCTCAATAAAATTCTGGCAAAAGGATACAATGCCTCATCAAGAAGTATATATACCATAACCAAGTACGATTCATTCTAGGACTGCAGGAAGGCTTAACATATGTATATCAATCAACATAATACACCATATCAACAAAAAGAAAATATAAAAGCCATATGGTCATATCAATAGATGCAGAGAATGCAATTGATAAGATCCAACACCCATTCTTGATAAAAACTCTTATCTAGATGTGAATGAAAGGAAATTTTCTCAGTCTAGTCAAGACCATCTAACAAAAGCCAATGGCAAATATTATTCTCAATGAAGATAAACTATAAACCTTTCCTTTAAAATCTGGTACAAGACAAGGCTGCCCTCTCTCACCACTCCTATACAAATTAGTGATTAGGTAAGAAAAAAATATCAAGGGCATCAGATAGAAAAGGAAGAAATCGGGGCCTGGGAGATAACATGAAGGTAAGGCGTTTGCCTTTCATGCAAAAGGTCATCGGTTCGAATCCCGGTGCCCCATATGGTCTCCCGTGCCTGCTAGGAGCAATTTCTGAGCATGGAGCCAGGAGTAACCCCTGAGCACCGCCGGTGTGACCCAAAAACCACAAAAAAAAGAAAGAAAAAAAAAAGAAAAGGAAGAAGTCAAGCTCTCACTGTTTGCAGATGACAGGATAAAATATTTAGAAAACCCTAAAGATTCTACCAAAATGTTTCTAGAAACAATAGATTCATATAGCAAAATGGCAGGCTATTAACACGGAAAATCAATGGTCTTCTTATACACCAATAATGATAGAGAAGAAATGGACTTTAAACAAATAACCCCATTCACATTAGTGTCACATAAACTCAAATATCTTAGAGTCAACTTAACTAAAGACGTTTAGGACCTATACAAAGAATACTACAAAACACTGCTTTAAGAAATAAAACAGGACACAAGGAAATGGAGACACATACCCTACTCATGGATTGGCAGTATTAACATCATTAATGCAATCCCTCTAAAGATACCCGTGATACTCTTCAAAGAAGTGGATCAAACACTCCTGAAATTCATTTGGAACAATAGACACCCACGAATAGCTACAGCAACCCTTGGGAAAAGGAGTATGGTAGGCTTTACTTTCCCAAACTTTAAATTGTATTACAAAGCTATAGCCATTAAAACAACATGGTACTGGAATAAAGACAGACTCTCAGATTAGTGGAATAGATTTGAGTATTCAGAGAATTCAGATATACAATCAATTAATCTTCAATAAAGGGGCAAGAAATGCAAAATGGAGCACGGAAAGCCTCTTCAGTAAGTGGTATTGGAGCAACTGGTCAGCCACTTACAAAATAAATGAACTCATACCTCCATCTAATACCATGCACAAAGGCTAAATCCAAATGGATAAAAGACATTGATATCAGGCCTGAAATCATAAGGTATATTGAAAAAAACATAGGTAAAACACTCCATGACATTGAGACTAAAGGCATCTTCAAGGTGGAAACAGTACTCTCTATACAAGTGGAAACAGAGATAAACAGATGGGACTATATTAAGCTGAGAAGCTTCTACACCTCAAAGGTAGTACCTAGGATACAAAAGTCACCTACAGAATGGGAGAAACTATTCTCCCAAGGGGCTAATATCTATGATATACAAGTTACTGACAAATTAACAAGAACAAAGTCTAACCCCATCAAAAAATGGGGAGAAGAAACGAACAGAAAATTTCTCAAAAAAGATATACAAATGGCCAAAAGGCAAATGAAAAAATGTTCCACATCACTAATTATGAGGGAAATGTATCTCAAAACAACGAGGTACCATCTCATGCCATAGAGACTGGCACACATCACAAAGAACAAGAACAATAAGTGCTGTCAGGGATGTAGGAAGAAAGAAATTCTTATTCACTGCTGGTGGGAACACTGTTTAGTCCAACCTTTATGGAAAACAATATGGAAATTCTTCAGAAAACTGGAAATTGAGTTCCCATATGATTAAGTTACACCACTCCTAAAGATATACCCTAGATAAAAAATGCAATACAAAAACCCTCTCCTCACACCTATATTAATCGCAGCACTATTTACAATAGCCAGACTCTGGAAACAACCAAGAAACAACAAGCCCTTTAACAGATGAATGGCTAAAGAAACTGTGGTACATATAATGGAATATTATGCAGCTGTCAGGAGAGATGAAGTCATAAAATTTTCCTATATGTGGATGTACATGGAATCTATTATGCTAAGTGAAATAAGTCAGAGGGAGAGATAGACACACACAGAATAGTCTCATTTATCTGTGGGTTTTAAGAAAAATAAAAAAAAAACATTACTGTAATATTGCCCAGAGATGAGAGCTGGAAGGATGGCTCACAATATGAAGCTCACCTCAAGGAGGGGTGAGTGCAGTTAGAACACTAACAAGCACTATGACAATGTTAATGAGTGAGCGAAATAGAATAGAATGCCTGTCTCGAATACAGCAGGAGGTGTGGGTGGTGGGAGATGGGGTGTATTGGTGGTGGGAATGTTGCATTGGTGAAGGGTGGTGTTCTTTTTGAGACTGAAGCCCAACTACAGTCATGACTGTAATCACTGTGTTTAAATAAAGATATTTAAAAATATAAAATAAAATAGTAACAGAAAAATATTAAGAAAGGTAGCACAATCAGTTTTCCTGCCTCCATGAATTTGTCTATCGATTACATATTTACTAAACATCTATTATGTCCACATCTGAGTCTATCCTGGATATACTGATAACCAGTGGTCTTTGAAGAATTTCTGGACCAGTAGTTGAAACTCAAAGTAGACACATCATTATACTGTAGTCTGGCAATAAAAATGGTGGGTAAATATATTGCCATTCTTCACATATAAATTGAGGATTTTTTAATTTGCATACATTAAAATATGATTATATCAATGAGATAAATATTATAAGAAAACAATAACATTTATAAGCAATTTATAAACATTTATAAACAGTAAACATTTATAAACAGACCCAGAATTAGCCAGCTGTATGCTTCCTAGCATATCCTGCCTCTCCATGCAGGAAATCATTCTAACTGCTTGGATTGTACTACCAGTTGTTACTACATTATCATATTACAAAATTCTCTTTTTCACAACTTAAAACCAAGGTGAATAATTTCCCCCTCCATACTGTTACATCTAGAGACTAGCTTCAATAACCACCATCTTAATTTAAAGTTTCCCTTTAAACATGATTACTTTTGCTTACCCGGCTTCCATTAACTTTGAAACTCAATTGATAAAATGATTATTTTCTTACATACTTTCTCTGTATTGATAGGTACCTTTCTCGCTGCAGAATCTAATTGCATGAGGTAAATTTGAGTCCCTCAGCAGAATTTGACACTGTGGATTACACCTGACCTCTTGAACCTTTTTTATCTTTGTCGTTTTGCTAGAAGACTCTCCCTTATTCTCTCACCTCTTTCACTTACTCTAGTGGTTGTTTCTTTTAAGAAACAAAATAATAAGATGACCACATGTGCTTAGTCCTGCATCTGCACATGGCAACTGCAATTTGTTAGCATGATTAGTATACTCAAATGCTAGTTAGAATGATTCCTATTACTCACTGGGTTTTTAGCTATGAATGAGTTATTCAGAGAGTTGGAGTGTGAGGATATCCCAGAAGAAATAGCACAGGATTAGTATAGGTTATTAATAGTCAGTTTCATGTTTGGGGAAAACCACAGAAAGTTTGGCATAATATGATTGTGTGCTGCTAGGGTTGAGAGATGGAGGAATGCGGAAACAAAAGGTAATGTCTCACACTATCTCGATTGCTAAGCTTTGGGGTGTGATGTTGTTACATTTTAGGAAGGGTAGAGCTTGGAGTTGGAGCCTGGCAGTGGAAGTGGAGATATCAGCCGGACAGTAGCTGCAGAAATCTAAGTGAAACAAGATCCTGGACAGAAAAAGGCAATTAATTTTGGGGAACATTATTGGGTATATTACTCAATTATTCGGAGAGCTAACGGATGTGAAATCAAGGGTGTAAAGTGGAGAGGGAAAGAAAAGACTCCAGGGCTGCTTGAATCATTCACAAAAACTAGAAATGCAGGAGAAAAATTAGGTTAAATTGCAAGGGTTTTACAGTTCTTTAATTTGCTGCTCCCTTTCTACAAAAAATTTACCCAAAGTCGTCCTAAAAATCTACTTTCTTTAAAGAAAAAAAAAACCACCACAAAGTTCCACAATTACCCTTGAGATTGACACTACCATCAATTAGATTGTTCCATCCCACACCCAAGCACACACACTCATATGAGGGCAATATTAATTGACGTTGGGAAATTTGGGGTTATAAGAAGGACTTACTGCTCTGCTCTGTCCTCATTTGCTTTGGTTCCTTTTAATCATGCTGTTATGTACCAATATTATTTTTTTCTTCTTATAGAAAGATCCTTGTTTAAATAAATAGATTCCACACATAGCTAATTTATTTGACTTTCCATAATGATAGCACAAGGATTTAATGGACTTTCCCTTTTCACAGAGATGTCAAGGGAGATGATGTTTTGAACAAGGTAATGAAGCCTTCCTCAGAGAATTAATCAAACACTTTCTGCTAATAGTTTGTCTTCTGAATATTGAACTAAATCTAGACCATATTGCTCCTTACATGTACCGACATTGCATAGAACTCTTGAAATATGTTTTCTGATCCCATGTTAGATAAACGACACCAGTTAGATGTGTTATGGGTAGGCATAGGGAGTGCCTGGACCTATGAAATTTGACTCTTGGAACATTGTGGAGAGCATTCCAGTGGCCCACAATGCTGTAGTCCACCACCTTCTACCCACAAGGACTAAAGTCAACTTAGGCTATTTATGAATTCAACTTGTATTAACAAGATCATTTGGGAGCATTATTTATTTATTATTTTAGTTTTGGGGCCACACCCAGTGGTGCTCAGGGGTTACTCCTGGCTATGTGTTCATAAATCAATCCTGGCAGGCTTGGTGGACAATCTGGTACACCAGCGATTGAACCCTGGTCTGTCCCAGGTCAACCATGTGCAAGGCAAACACTACCTCTATGCTATCACTCTGGCCCCTCATTTGGCAGCTTTAATAATGCAAAGAACCCTATGGCTCTGGTTTTTGAAAGTTTGTGGTGGCAGTGAGTGTGATCCTGAAAATCATCCCTCTGAATAAATGTTTCTTAAAAAAAAGTGGGGGGGAAATGGCCACAAAATTTTGTAACAAACTTCCTGGGACAGTGAGCCAGATTGTTTGTGGAACAAACAATTGAAGGGGAATTGAAGGGGAATTGAACTAGATTTATTCCAGTTCTCTAAGGTTCAAAAAAGAAAGTTTTCTGTCTATTTTCAGGAATTCTCTTGGCTTCACTAACTAATAAAAGTCTACCAACTATTTTATTTCTTTTTATAGAGCTGAGTTTAAACTCAGCACTTGGATGTTTGCTGCTTGGCGCTGTGTCCTGGCTTATCACAAACAGTATATTTGTCTTTGCAAGTGAAAGAGTGTCATGGCCTCTGGGGATCTGTGACACTGCACATCAAGGTGTGCATTGCCAGCTCGAATGACTCAGTTTTTTGAATTCTTTGTGTGAGAGATATTAGGCTTTTTTTTTATTATTATTTTTACCACAGCCAACAGCTGTCTCTACATTAAAGATGCTATGCAAGTTCTTAAAAATCATTTTTGCATGAATGTGTATGATTTAAGGTATCTGTTTCCTTGTGGCAGATGAAGGATGAGTTTCTCAAAGCAATTCCACTGAAGCTAATCAATTTCTTGAGAAATGTAAAGGAAAAGTTTTACCACTGTTT
>PVKC010022889.1:0-17500 GCA_004027635.1 Crocidura indochinensis
CTGTGGTTGTTAGAAAAAACAAAACGCTGTTTCTCCCTAATGTGGCAGGCAATTAGGCAAGGAGATGAAAAGAATCCAGACAAACAGCAGAGAACAGCTTCAGAGGCAGTGTCCAAGTCACCCTAGGGAAAGGCAGGTGGGAGGGGGTCTGCTTAGGCCCCTCGGACCCAAGCCCAGATTTTGTGTGGCTGTGTCATTGTCCCACTGGCGTCAGCTTACAGGAGCAAAGATGGGCAGGATGCCTGCAGGTGGGTGCACAAGTCAACTCTGACCTGTCCAGACACTTGGTGAGAGTTGGGTGTAGAGTCTGTGGACTCTGAACTCAGGACTTAGTTGGAGCCCTGTGGGCAGAAGGTCCTGCATGTCCCAGGGCCCAGGTAGAACATGGATGTTACAGGCAGATGAAGGAAGGCTGTGGCTAAGTGGGGCTGAGCCAGGATGGACAGCTGTGCCTGTGGTGAGAACTTCTGCTTTGGTCTCACTGCTCTCTCCCTGCCCTTGTCCAGCACGTGCCCACCCACCCACACTGTTTCCAGAACCTGAGTCTCAGGCTCTAAAGTTGGTGCTGCCACTCCTGTCATTTGGCTCTGCCTTTGCCTTCAAGTTAGGTTGCTATAGCTACTAATTACTTCACTGGCACAGGGAACAAGCTGAGATTTTAGGAGTTATTTTGAAAAACTTGTTCTGGTTATTAAGATAGTGTGTATTCTTTTTCTACCCACCCCAATTTTTTTTTTTTTTTTTTGATCCCTGGTTCTGGCCTCACTGATCACTCCTGGTGGGCTTGAAGGATCCTTTGGGATACTGCAGATTGAATCAGGGGTGGTGTGCAAGGCACACCTGCTGTGCTATCTCCCTGGTCACTCACAAATTGATTTTACAAACCAAAAACAGTGTTTAGCTGGGGAAGGAGAAACCAGACTAAGAGGCTGGTGTTACTGTCAATCGTTTGTTTCTGCACTAGAACAGTGGGACACGGGGAAATTTCCACAGGAAAGGTCTGTCCTGACAGCTCAGGCCTCTGGAAGGGGGGACAAGACTGAGTTGGGGCTCTGGGTGGTAGAGGGAAGAGAAGCAGAGTGCCCAGCCACAGGATCCGGCAGCAGGCCCTCGTGCTGAGGGAGTCTCCAGCACTGTTGCAAAGGAGCTAGCCCAATGCCATCCTCCTAGGCTGCAGGGGCTTCTGCCACAATGTCGGTGTCAGTGTGGTATGAATGGGACTGGGACTGTGAAAGTGAGTGTAGGGGTGAGAGTGGGTGGGATCAGTGTGAGCATGGGTGAATGTGAGTGGGTCTGTAGAGGTGCGGGCCTGAGTATGTACGTGGGTTTGCGCTGAATACATACTTAGGGTAGGTGTGGGCATGAGTCTGAGTGTGTGATTGTCAGTGAGAGTGGATGTGTGCTGGTCTGAGCGTTGATGTGAGTGCTGGTATGGGTGTAGAAATGTGTGTGTGCTGTCTGAGTGCGGGTGTGAGTGTGCATGTGTGAAGGTCTGAGAATGGGAGGGACTTAGGTGTGTGTGTGTGTGGGTGGTCTGACTGGGTGTGAGTGTGGGTATCTGTGCGTGTATGGGTGGGTATGAGTATGAGTGCGGATCTGGATATGGTATGAGTGACGGTACCTTCTGGGTCCTCATCCCCCGGCTCGCCTCCGTCCTTGAGGCTGTGCTCACTGAGTTCTGTCACTAGGAGGCCGCTCTGTTTCTTCCCCTCCTCGTCACCGGACTCCTCCGATTCCATCCGCCTGTCAACTGAACATAGCGCAGTGAGACTCTGCGTAACCAAGCAGGTTGGAGGCACAGAAGACAATGGCACCAGTCGCCTTAGAGCGTATGAGAACTGTGGAGTGTTTGGGATGCTCACTCACCAGAGATTGGGGCCCAGGCCCCTGACCACTGACTCTGCTGCCACAAACCTTCATCCATGCTTTACTACCACATGACCCAGTTCATAGGTCTCGTTCCGAAGAAAATGAGACTGAATCTCATCAGACTGGGAAAGGGCACCAATGAGCAGGAAGCGGTTAATGAGCCACACGCCCCCTAAGAAACATCTCAAGTGTCCACCCACCATGTCAAACTTCTCATTACCTCGCTTCCCCGTTTCTTCACAAACCTCTTCAACCTTGAGACATACTAGGGTCATGGCTACCCCATGACTCTCTTTCTGTTTGTGCTGGTCTCTGAGGGGCTGTTGGGGGGCGGGGCATCTTCATAGTAATTTTGCTGGGCCCAAAGGCATGCAAAAACAGGAGTGTCCTAAGTCAGTTCCTTCCAGGCTGGGACTGGTGATCGGCTCTAAGTGGCACTTTGGGTCTGGGCAGCCAGGCCTCTCTACCCCACAGAGACAACAGTCATGTCAAGGTGCTGGGGGGCCAAGGATGTTGGGGCGCCAGTGAGGTGAGGTGTGAACACTGCTTAGAGTGAGCAAACTCCTCTGAGCTACTAGTCCCTGAAGGGGAATGCTGAATGGAACAGGAGTTGGGGGGGGTTGGAGAGAGCGCCTCCCTGCATGCTACCCTCGCCCAGGTCACCCTCTACACCCCAAATCTATCCTGAAACTACCTTGAATCTTTCTTTTACCCTGTCCCCAACTTGCGGACCTGCAGTTGCCCCCTTTTGTGGTTATCCTTCCGAGAAAGTGAGTGCAGGTTGTAGTTATCCCGACAGCCATACCAGTTCTTCCTTTTGTGTACCCGCAACCCACTTTTGGGCCCTTCTTTTAGAATGTGCACAGAACCTGGGGGCTGTTGCTGCTGGAGGCCTGTAAGTAAGCCTTGTGGGCACCCACCCAGCAGGCAGACACCTCCTCCCCATCTTATTCACACACAGACACACCTGCACACGCCCCCATGTGTTCATATGCTCGCAAGCACCACAGACACACCTGCGCACACATTCATGCACAGTCACGCACACTCACACACTTACGCTCTGACACACACGCAGCACTCACACATGCACGCTCATGCTCCTGCACACCGACACTTGTAGTCGTGCACACTTACACACACTCACGCGCGCACAGGCCGCCTCCCGACAGTTCGCAGCAGGTCCGCGCACACACGCTGGGCAGCGGACACCGAGACCTTCGAGTCCCCCCGCCCCGCTCTCGCGGGCCCGCGCGCGCCTCCGACCCGGGGCCTCCGCCAGCGCTCCCGGCTCGAGACGAGGCGAGCTCGGCCTCCACACTGGGGCAGGAGCCGAGGTGGGGTCGTGGCGCTGCTGGACCGGCTCGTGGAGCCGCCCCCGCTTCCCGGGCCGGCCGTCAGCTGTCAGCGGTCGCGCGCCGCGCCCCGCGGGGAGCCCGAGTTCCAGGACCTGCCGGCTTCCGCCGCCCGCCCGCCCGCCGGGGCCTGCCAGCCGCGTCCAGGCGGCCACTCACCCTCCATCATCTCCTGCGACTGTTGCTGGCCCGAGCCCTGCTCCGCCGCCATGTTGGCTGCTCTTCCCCTTTCCGGAATCTGTCGTTTCGGGCCGCGCAGCCAATCGGCGCGCACCGCTGCCTGCTCGCCCGGCCAATCGCGGCTCGGAGCAGGGGCTGGTCCCGCCCCACCGCGCCTGCGTTGTCCCGATGCCTGCTGGGAGTTGTAGTCCCAGCACCGTGCCCCGCGCCCCGGCCGCCCGCCGCCTCCGGGCAAGTTATTTGAGGACGCGGCCCCGAGCTAGACAGAGAGGGTGCGCGCGCGCGCGCTCGCTCGCTGCTGTAGGCGGGCTGCAGAAAATCCAAGGAGAAGAAGCCCTGGCGCGGCCGCGCGGGGCGTGGCCATGGTCAGCCGCGGGCCGAGGGGCAAGGAGGACCTGCGCGCAGCACACCGGGTCCAGGGGTGACCCCCGTTGGGACGGACCCTGAAGCCTGAAGAGCCACGCCAGGATTCTGGGGTCGGGATCGACCCAGCCATTGCGGGCCTTGCAGCCTGCCCCTGCCCCGCCACCCCGCGCGGGCCTGTGTGCCCCACACTGGAGCCGCCCCGCGCCCCCCACCTTCAACTCGAGTCCGCGGAGAAGCGGGCTCGGTGGTGCCTCCCTCCTTCCTGAGGCCCAAACCCGAGGAAACCCCGTCCTTCGCGCTCCGCCGGACGCCTTTGGCCCCAGTTTGGCTTCTGCGAGGCGCCGTAGACGGAGTCCGCTGCGTCCTTAGCAACCGTTAGCGCGGGTTCCTGGGCGGGGGAGGAGCAACGTGCCCCGCCCGCCCATCGGCTCTCTGATTGGCTCTAAGCTGCTGTTAGTCATCTAGATCGGCCCGGCGATTGGCTGGCGTGAGAGACGAGGCGGGGCTTCATGCCAGCGGCGGGAAAGTGCAGGGCTAAGCGGGCGGCCGGCCGAGCGCGGGGCTCGGTGTCTGCGTTAGGGGGAACGGCCGGTCCCCAGCGGCCTCCCGGGAGCCTTGGCCGCCGACCCTGGGCGGACTCACCGGCCGTGGCCTCTCGCCCCGGTGCGCGGGGCGCGTTGTTCGGTTACCGGCGAGCTCGGGCCAGAAGGTAAGGAGGGTGCCCGGCCGGCGCGCTTCTCCGGAGCCGCGGGCCACGAAGGGCTGCTGCTGGTCCCGTTCGTTGCAGGAAGATCATGAGCTTTTTTTTTTTTTTTTAATCTTTTTGGTTTTTGGACCACACCCGGCGGCACACAAGGGTTACTCCTGGCTCTGTGCCCAGAAATGACTCCTGGCGGTGCTCAGGGGATCTTATGGGATGCGGAGGATCGAACCCAGATCGGCCGCGTGCAAGGCAAACGCTCTCCCCGCAGTGCTTTCGCTGAGATTCTGATTTCTTGCGAAGAGAGGCCGCCCCCTCTTCTCCCAGTAGTGAACGTTGTAAAGTGCTCCAGGAGCTGTGCGGACCCGCTTTTCCATCCCCAGCAGCCCCGCAGTGCCCCGAGCACTTCTGGCTGAGCCCTGATGCTAACAAGAGGCATCTGTGACCGGGTTGCATCCCCAGTGCAGAACCCTCATATACAGTTTTCAGGGTTGAACCTGGGTCTAAAGCCCAAGGGTGCTCTGGGGTTACTTTCATACTGGGGGTCCGTGTCCTGGACTCAGCATCTCTGGCCCGTAACCACCTCCCCTTGACAGACTTCTGCAAGGGGCTCTGTGTGCTGCTCAGCTGGGAAGAGGTATCCAGTGCCACTTGGCTAAAAAGTACAGGTTTTGGGGGGTTTTTTTTGTTAGTTTATTTTGGTTTTTGAGCCACACCCGGTGGTGCTCAGGGGTTACTCCTGTCTCTGCGCTCAGAGATCCTCCTGGCAGGCTCGGGGGACCATATGTAATGCCAGGAATCGAACCTGCGTCTGTCCCAGATCGTCTGCATGCAAGGCAAATGCACAACCACTGTGCTGTCACTCTAGCCCAAAGCTCAAGTTTTGGGAGTACCAGCCTTCCAAGTCCCAGTTTCAAAGCCACCCTTACAGCAGCTGGAGGTGTCCACCCAGCAGCAGTCCAGGAAGGCAGGTTTGGGGTTATCCTGCTGATCTGGTCCACTTCCTCCTGTGTCTTTAGATTGAGGCTGTGAGGATGCCCAGGACTGCAGTGAGAATCTGAGCCACTGCTTGATTCCTGTTTCAAGCTCCTTTGGGAACTGCTAGGCGGGGACTCTGAGGAGACTTTGAGATACCCCTACAGCCAGGTCACCCCAAGCTTCCTCTCTTCATTAGGTAGGTACAGAAATTCCAGGAACTGGCCTTTTGGAAGGCCATGAGCGCTCTGGCCTGGACAGAATGGGTGTGTCTGGAATGCTCTGTCCTTGTGTTCTGGGTTGTGCCCAGATTTTTTTTTTTTTTTGGTTTTGGTCACACCTGGCAGTGGTCAGGGGTTACTCCTGGCTCTATGCTCAGAAATCGCTCCTGGCAGGCTCAGGGAACCATATGGTTGCCGGGATTCAAACCACTGTCCTTCTGCATGCAAGGCAAATGCAAAGCAAATGCCTGACCACCTTGCTATCTCTCCAGCTCCATGTGCCTAGATTTTTTGTTTCTGGGCCACACCCAGTAGCACTCAGGGGTTATTTCTGGCTCTGAGCTCAGAAATCACTCCTGGGAGGTTTGGGAGACCATATGGGATGCCAAGAATTGAATCCAGGTCTGTCCCTGGTTGGCAGTGTGCAAGGCAAACGATCTACCACTGTGCTTTTGCTTGGGCCTGGTGCCCAGATTTCTTTTTGCTATGTCATTTCAGTGCATTGCTCTCCTGCCCACCACACCTGCTTTCCATCTCTGCAGTAACCTCACGGAGCCTGGTTCTGAGGACTGAGGAGGTGTCCGTCTGGGTGGCAGGCCTGCTCCACCCAGCACCTCTCCTACTGCTTTGTCTTTTCTGTCTTTCTTGGGTGTCATCTCTGCTGTGCAGTTGCTCATTCAGCATTGGGCATCTTAGTGTCAATCTCTGCAGCACTTACACAGAGAATAAGGTTCAGGTGGAGGTGTGGCTTGTTCTGTGCCGGAAGGTCGTAGCAAGAAGGGCTTGTGCTCCCTTTCCTGCCCCCTGAGTCGATTTTGGGGTGGTGATGGCTGGATTTTGGGCCACACCCAGTGATGTTCACCCTGTTCTGTGCTCAGGTGTAAAATCACCCCCACGAGCTGTACCTCCAACTCTAGGTTGATCAAGTTTGAATCAGGATCGCATGTGAAATCATCCGGACCAGGCTGAGGGTGAAACACATATAGTCTGGCAGTCCAGCCAGCTTTCCTGTCAGAACTGCCCTTTCTTTTATTTGTTTTTTTTTTTTTTGGGGGGGGGGCCCACACCTGGCAGCACTCAGGGGTGGTGTACTTGCTCTGTGCTCAGAAATTGCTCTTGGCAGGTAAGGGGCACCATATGGTATGACAGGATTTGAACCACTATCTGTCCTGGTTTTGCTGCATACAAGGCAAATGCCCAACTGCTGTGCTATTTCTCTGGCCCCCAAGAACTGCCATTTTTTTTTGGGGGGGGTCACACCCAGCAGTGCTCAGGGGTTCCTCCTGGCTCCATGCTCAGAAATTGCTCCCGGCAGGCACGGGGGACCATATGGGGCACCGGGATTCGAACCGATGATCTTTTGCATGAAAGGCAAACACCTTACCTCCAATGCTATCTCCCGGGCCCCCAAGAACTGCTTTTTTTTTTTTTTTGGCTTTTTGGGCCATACCCGGCAGTGCTCAGGGGTCACTCCTGGCTCCAGGCTCAGAAATTGCTCCTGCAGGCACAGGGGACCATATGGGGCACCGGGATTCGAACCGATGACCTTTTGCGTGAAAGGCAAACATCTTACCTCCGTGCTATCCCCAGAACTGCCATTTTTATTGAGTACAGAGACCACCTGTGGGTGGGGCAGTACGGACAGTGTAAGGACAGAGAGCTCAGGCTATCCTGAGCCAGTCCCACCCAGGTTTACAATAGATAATCTCTATTGTGGGATAAATCCAAGTTGTAAACAAACATACAAAGAAACCACAGGGATCTTCATTTTAGGTAAAATAAGGTGTAACCTAACACTCAGGAATCACTCTTGGCAGGCTCAGGGGACCCAATGGGATGCCATGAATTGCACTTGCCAGATAAGTGCTAAGCAAGTGCCCTCCCCGATGTGCTCTTGCTCTATACATACACCCCAGCCAGTATTGATGGCATGTACCTTATACACAGGACCCCCACATGCTGGGGAATACATCATGTTCTGCAGTGCTGGCTGGACCTGTGGCCATGCCGAAAATGTTTGCAAATTTTGAAGTGAACTCCAGACCTGGGTAGGACTCCGGGGTGTCTCTCTCTTTTTGTTTTATTTTATTTTGGTTTTTGGGTTACACCCAGTGAGTGATGTTCAGGTGTTACTTCTGGCTCTGCGCTCAGAAATCTCTCCTGGCAGGCTTGGGGGACCATATGAGATGCTGGGACTCAAACCACCATCTGTCCTTGGTCTACCTCATGCAAGGCAAACGCCCTACCACTGTGCTATCTCTCCGGCCCCTCTTGGGTCTCTCATATTCCCCCACCCCCTTGCCCACAGACTTTTGGACA
The DNA here is from genome assembly GCA_004027635.1 of Crocidura indochinensis. Taxonomy (NCBI): domain Eukaryota; kingdom Metazoa; phylum Chordata; class Mammalia; order Eulipotyphla; family Soricidae; genus Crocidura; species Crocidura indochinensis. The sequence goes on from PVKC010022889.1 coordinate 7,986, forward strand.
GCCCTATCATTCACTGTCCCTGCTGTAGGATTGTTGCCATGACGAGTTTTTAGCTGTGTGTGTCTGTGCATGTGCTAGTACATATGTGAGTATACACATGACCCTACATGAATGGGAGCCTACACAGGAACCCACTTCTATACATGCAAGTATGTATGTGAACCGATGTGTGAGTGCATGTAAATCTGCTAATGTTCAAGTCCTTTTTTTGGTGTTTTGGGTCACACCCAGTGGTGCTCTGGGGTTACTCCTGGCTCTATGCTCTGAAATCGCTCCTGGCAGGCTCAGGGGACCATATGGGATGCCGTCCTTCTGCTTGCAAGGCAAGCACGCTACCTCTATGCTCTCTCTGGCCCCTCATGTTCAAGTCTTTATGTGTTAGTACACGTGCAAGTTCACATGCCGACATGTGTGCAGGTCCACATGTGTAAGTCCACATATATGCAGGTCTCTGTGTATACATGCTTGAGTCCATGTGTGTCTGTACACGTGCAAGTCTCAGAACATGACACACATGTGTCTGCATGTATGTGCATTCATGTATAGCCACAGTGCAAGTTCACAACGTTGCATGTTAACACTTGATTTCTTTGTGTGACCCTACACAGGTGTAACTCTTGCCTGTGTCTGTTGCAGTGTGTGGTGGCTCCGTGCTCTACCTAGCCATGGAGGACTATGGGACCATGGGCCCAACCCTAGATGAGGACTCGAGGGGCTCACACAGGAACTTGTGCATGGCAGCCTCCCCAGGATCCGAGCCCAACAGGTCTGCGTCGGCATGCAGACATCCAAGCCGGAGGACTGGTCTGTCGCGGCTGTGCCAGAGCAGGGTGCTGCTGTCGGGTGGGTGTCAGCTTTAGCTTCGGCCTGTGACGTGTGACTGGATGTGCTGCAGTACACTCTGCTACTGGCCTGCTCTGGGGACACCCAGGACAGCAGGGTGACTGGACCAAGGAAGGAGTCTGATGCTGTGGGGCCTTGTGCTCATTTGGGGAAGGGAGCGATAGTGTCTGTCCATGCTGCAGTGTGAGGGAGGCCAGGGCTGTGGGACAAGTGTGATTGCACTTGTTTGGGCATGCAGAAGGCAGAGCTGAGCCCCTGTGAGGCACCAGGCAGGACAGCTTGGCCAGAGAGATGGGAAAGGGTGAGGGTAGCTGGGAGCCCAGAGGGTGAGGATACCTGCTTCAGGGCTGAGCCTTCCCTCCCTGGCTAGGGGCGGGCAGGCTCTGAGGGGTCTGGGTGGCGGGTCTGGGCCATGCGTCTGAGCATCCATCCTTCTCAGGAGACCGATGGAACTCCTACTGCTTGTCGTCCTTGGCTGCTCAGAGCATCTGCAGCTCCAGGCTGCACTGGACCCCAGACCTTGCCACCACGGAGACTGCAGCCCCCACGGGCTCCTTCGGAAGCACCTCCTGCTGTTCCCTGCTGAGGCGCTTGTCCCTGGGGGGGGCGGCCCCCCTGCTCCCAGCCCCCATGTGCAACCCCAACAAGGCCGTCTTCATTGTGGATGCCAAGACCACAGAGGTATGGCCTGGGCCTGCCCTTGCCTCCAGGCGAACCCAATTGGGACTTAGGACACGCAGGCTCAAGTGCGACGAGAGGACGTGGCTAGCACCTGCCCTACGGATTACGACCTTGCCCAGATACCTCATGTAATGGAGAGTCAAGACTCTCTATGGGTTTCAGTCTGAGGCACAGAGCCCCAGGGAGAAGCAAATATGCCCACAACGATGCCCTGTAGCTGCACTATCTCTCGAAGTCTGGTGGCAGCACTAGCTCTGCCATGCCAGGGAGGGCATGTATCTGACCTTAAATAGAGTGGCTGTCCATGGTACAGTGGTGAAGGTGGGCTCTGGGTCATAGGGTCGCTGCCTTTGCTGCCCTCAGATCCTGGCACTACTGATGGAACTTTTGTGCTCTCAGATCCTGGTAGCTAATGACCGAGCTTGCCGTCTCCTGGGGTCCAGCAGCCTTGGTTTGATTGGCCAGCAGCTTAAGCACTTTTTCTTGGAGCCCAATTGCGAGGTGGTGCGGGCCCTCAGCGAGGAGCACATGGAATCTGATGGCAATGCGGCTGTGGCACTTGGCACCGTGGTGAGTTGTCCTGAACAGGGCCCTTGGCCCCCAGTGATTCCGGCACTGCCTTGAGGGGTGGCCTGGGCCCCCCTGTACAGACCTGCAGGCGTTACCTCAGGTCCAGTTTGTACCCTTCGTGATGTCCTGTCTGTCCTACCACCTGATGGCAGTATCTGGACCTGCGATGATAGGCTGTCCCTGAATCCAGGAGTCCATGGCAGTGTGAGGTTCCTGGATTGAAGCAAATTCCTTGGGGGTGCACCCTCAGCACAGGTTCTGATGAGCCCTTATGTCTGTCCTTTCTGATTCATGCTGAGAGTGAGGCCAAGATGTCCCCTGGGAGGGCTGGGCATGGAGCAAATTCTGCTATGTGTTTGAAGGCATCTGGTCAGCCCTCGTGCCTCTAGGTGGATGTGGTGAGCCAAGGCGGTGAGAAGGTGCCCGTGTCCGTGTGGATGAAGCGGCTGAGGCAGGAGGCTCGGAGGCTGCGCTGTGTTGTGATGCTGGAGCCTGTGGAGCGGCTGTCAGCCTGGGTGGCTTTCCAGAGCGATGTGAGCATGGGTAGTGCTCCCCTCACGCCCTGTTGTGCTTCCCTCGCCCCCTGTTGTGCTCCCTTCTTCCCCTGCTGTGCTCCCCTCACACCCCACTGCTTCCCCCTTGCTTCCCTCCTGCCCTGCTGTGCTTCCCTCACACCCTGCTGTGCTCCCCATGCTCCCCTCCTCTCCCTGTGCTCCCCATCTCCTCTTTTTCCCTTCTCCCGTGCTGTCTTCCTACCCTTCTCCCAGCCATGGCAGAGGGCACCCACTGCTGCCCACCTGCCTGCTGGGAACTGTGTTGCTAGCACTGTGGCAGATTGTGTCTACCTTTCCTGTTTTCTGTCTGGACATGAATCCTGTGCCTGGGCTCTGCCTCAGGCTTAGCATGCAGGGGACAGAAGGGTGTGTTCCTACAGCCCTGCTCTTGGGATGTATATGAAGCCCCCCAAGTCTGCAGCCCTTTCCCCTCCCCAGGGTACCATCACGGCCTGTGACAGTGTCTTTGCCCGGCTGCATGGATTTGCCAGCGGGGATGAGGTACTTGGGCAACGCCTGACTGACCTCATCCCCTCCATACAGCTGCCGCCACCTGGTGCTCCCATCCCGAAGGTAGGTACCCAGGTGGAGCCAGCCCTGCTGAGGGGGCCTGTGCCCACAGGGTAGTGCTCAAGCCCATCTCAGCATCTAAGACCCCCTCTCTCACCAACCAAGCCCCCATCTCATCTTACTCCTGAAGCCCCATCTCTGTCTCAGAATCTGAAGATCCAGAGGTCCGTGGGGCGGGCCAAGGATGGCAGCACCTTCCCGCTGAGTCTGAAGCTGAAGCTGAACCCCGAGAGGGGCCTGATGGCATCTGTCTGGGTCTTCTGTACCATCAGTGGCCTCATCACCCTCCTGCCTGATGGCACCATCTACGGCATCAACCACAACTTCGCGCTTATGCTCTTCGGCTATGGGAAGAGCGATCTACTGGGCAAGGTGTGTCTGCATGGGGCCAGGTCTTGGGCGTCATAGGACCCAGCTCGAGAGCCATCTCTGACCTTGCAGAGGCTTTGTGGACCTTGATCTGGCACTAGCACTGGGATGGGCTCTGGGGACACTCACACACCTATCCAGCCCTTTGGCCGTGCATGGATATGACTTGGGTAGGGATTTCCAGCAAGGACTCAGGCAGCCTCACCAGGGAGGTGTGGGCCCAGTACTCCTTTAGCCTGTTTAGGGTAGGGGCTCCCAAGCTATGGTACCCTGTGGTCCCTGTAGGCAGCACTCAGCCTGACTGCAGAGCTGTCCTGCTGGGCTTAGGTCTCGGGCCTAGTAACATTCGGACCCAGCAAGGCCGGAGACACAGTGGTGCTGGGCTGCTTGCCAGGCTCATGCTCCAGCCCTTTGTGCAGCTTTAGAGTGAGTGACCTGGTTCCTCCAGGCCATCATTCACCACCTTCAGCTTCACACATAACGCAGATACGCTAGCCCTTGGCTGCAGGATACTCGTGGGGCCATACTGGGCTCTTGTCTTGATGTATGGAGCCAGGGGCAGGGGTGAAGCTCAGGGATGCTATGGTGGCTAGCTCAAGTATTTTCTTGTTCCTGCTACCACCTTGTTTTGTTTTGATTTTGGACCACACGTGGAAATGCTCAGGGGTTACTCTTGGTTCTGCACCCGGAGATCACTTCTGGTGGGGTTCAGGAATCATGGGAGGCCGAGCATTGAACCCCAGTTGGCTATGCACAAAAGAAGCGCACTACCCACTGTGCTATCTCTTCACCTGACCCTTTACCTTCCTGATGAGGAAAAGAAAATTCATGAATTCAGGCTGAGGAAAATAATCAGGAATTCAGGCCTTGGCTGGCGCCCAGCATGTGCCAGGGCTCTAGGGGTCAGGATGAGAGGCAGGTCTGGTGCAGCTCTGAAGGGTGGCTTGTGTTTTCTAGAACATTACTTTCCTGATTCCTGGCTTCTATCACCATATGGACATCACCTGTGACAGCGCTTGGGCCCCACAGGAGCCTTCCAGCAGCCTGCACCTTGGCAGGCAGAATGGGCCTGGGCCCGCAGCAGACCTTAAGTACGGCTGGAACCTGAAGGACAAGGCTGAGGGTGAGACCAGCTATCTTCTCCCAGGCTTTCCAGCTTCACCTGATTCGCAATACTTCCCATTTGTCTTCTCAATTCCTGCCCCGCATGCTTCTTCATGTCCCCACAACCCTTAAACACCCTCCTCACAATCCACATGATTCCTCATGGTACCCTGTTCCCTCTCAGCCCCATGCACCAGTGCCTCCCCAGAAGGGAAGTGTGGGCAGGCAGATGACAGGCAGGAGGTGGGGACAGTCATGTCAGTGTGGACAGGCAGGTGGCAGCAACAGGTGAGTGATAGTGTGGCAATGCAGGCAGGCGGCTGAGAGGCAGCAGGCAGATGACAGTCAATGGCAGTGACAGTGCCTCCTGTACAGCTCGATGATCTTTGCTGCTGCTGTGCCTCCATTTCCTGGAGGTGGGCGGGATTGTCCCCCTGGAGTCTGTGTGGATCCCGGGGCACAGTCTGCCGGTACCACTAAGTTTAGGAGGTTTCAGAGATATCCCGAAGCTGGAACTTGCATTGCTCTGTCCCTGCTACTTCCCTTTTTCCCTGGAGACAGAGAGGCACCCTGAGGACTGAGCTCAGCCGGTGATGGTGACAATTGGTGCCGGCAGGTCAGGGGTCCTGGAGGTGGGCTCAGCAGCCAGTGCCCGAGGTGACATTCTCTTATGCTCTTACTGCTAGATGTGGGTGATGAGCAGGTAGACATGCCAGCAGGTGCTGCCTGGCTGCTGAGCCCAGAGGACCACCCTGGGGCCTGGGGCCTGGAGTCGCCCTCATCTCTGCTCACTCACAGGTGAGTGTCGGCTGCACCTCTGTCCTGGGAGATTCCCCTCATGTCAAGGGCTACTCTCTCCGTTCCAACCACGTTGTTGGTGCCTGCCTGGCCATGTCAGGCTCTGGGTGCCCTGAGACTGCTCCATGGGAGACATTGTGTGCCTGAAGTTCCTCTGCCTCCTCGCTGTGTGACTAAGCTGAGTAGTACCTCCCACTTTCCTGTGTGTGTCCTTTTCTGGGGGTTCTAGGTCGTTCTAGTGGTGGTGGGGTTATTGTATCTTTGTCCCCGAGGCTTGTTCCTGGCAGTGTCCCAGCACTGGGTGCTCTAGTCTCCAGAGAGCAACAGCTCATGCTGCCTAAGACTAAGAGATATGTGTGCCTAAGGCACACAGATATGTGTGTAGACTGAGGCTGGCCATCCGGCACCTCAATGCCTAGGGTCAGTACAGAGTTTCCTGTGGCGACATGCCACCACTCTTGCCACCGACTCACCCAGGACTTCCTTGCTCCAAAAGTGGAGGTGGCATGTCTCTGTTGGTATTCAGCAAGGATTAGATTGGTGGTCTGTCCCAGAAGCTCTGTCTGTGGAACTCTATATTCCTGTGAAATTCTGTCTGTGGAACTGTTCTCTATAGAATGCTTCCTTGTGAACTGAGTCCTGGAAGCTCTATCTGTTGAACTCTGTCCCCTGAGACTCCATCTCCCCAACTCTATCCCCTGAAACTCTGTCCCGTTGAGCTCTTTCTTGTTGGAGCTCCATCCTACATGACTCTCTTAACTTTGTCTGGTTTACATCTATCCTTTGGAACTTCTCTGTCCCCTTGGAGACCAATTTTGAGATTGGGAGGTGAAACTGGAAAGCTCAGAGGGGACTTGGTACACTGGCACTATCCCCCAGTGCCACTTCCTAGGTGCTGCATATTTGGTGCCACTGTTTGTCCCCATGAGGCCTCTGAGCTGTTCCCTGAAGCCAATGGTTTCTATGGCCAGTTGCCCACTTGGCCTTGACCAAATCTAACAGCCGCCCTCTCTCCCCTCTCTTGGGACCCTCAAGAGACAGACTGCACCAGGCCAGGCATCCTCCGTGCTTCACTGTGTGTCAGAGTGGGTCTCTTTTTTTTTTGTTTTGTTTTGTTTTTGGGTCACACCCGGCAGTGCTCAGGGGTTACTCCTGGCTCCATGCTCAGAAATTGCTCCTGGCAGGCACGGGGGACCATATGGGGCACCGGGATTTGAACCGATGACCTTTTGCATGAAAGGCAAATGCCTTACCTCCATGCTATCTCCCGGGCCCCATAGAGTGGGTCTCTTTATAGAAGACATGAGACTTGATGCTTTGGTTCCTCACTTGCTCACAGACCTAGTGTTTCTGTCTGGAGTGTGGCCTTTGGTTCTGTGGGTGTCTCTGCTGATAGACCTGCCTGAACTCTTCCTCTGACACTTCCGTAATGTTGTCCTCCTCCGTAATGTTGTCCCTATTTCAACCACCAGTGTCCTAGGAGCGAGCCTCACAGACCAGGCAGAAGCTCCACCATCACTTAAGAACCAGAGAAACATTCCAGAAGGGAGCTTGCCAGCCCAGAGTCAACAGTTACTGTCCAAAGACCAGCAGAACCTTTCAGAAAGGAATCTGTCAAACCAGAGTGAAGGGTCATTGTCCAAGGACCAACAGAACCTTCCAGAAGGGACTCTGGCAGTCCAGAGTGAAGCATTATTGTCTGAGGACCAGCAGAATCTTACAGAAGGAAGCCTGACAGTCCAGAGGGAAGAGTCATTGTCCAAGGACCCTCAAAACCTTTCAGAAGAGATCCTGGCAGTCCATAGTGAATGGTCATTGTCCAAGGACCAGCAGAGCCTTCCAGAAGGGACCTTGACAACCCAGAGTGAAGCATCATTGTCTAAGGACTCACAAAACCTTCCCGAAGGAAGCCTGACAGTCCATACTGAAGGATCATTGTCTAAGGACTCACAGAACCTTCTAGAAGGGAACCTGACAGCTCAGAATGAAGAGTCATTGTCCAAGGACCAGCAGAACCTTTCAGAAGGGAGCCCAGCAGCCCATGGGGGACAGTCATTACCTGGAAAGCAACAGGACAGTGTCTTGAGGGGCAGCGGGCCAGATGTAGTAGACATGGAGCCACTTGCTTCCTGTGACTCACAGGAGACACCCCTGCTTGGTGGTGAAGGGGCTTTGTGCCAGGATGCTGGACGTCAGGAGTTGGACAGCAGCCATGGCCACAGTTTCCACCACTGGGCCCAGTCAGCAGAGCCTGAGCACCAGGCTGCAGAGCAGTGGACAGGGCCTGGCAGTCCCTGCAGGCCCTGGGCAGAAAGGGACGAGCTGCGGACTTACCTGATGAAGGAGAGCCTGTCTGGCCAGCAGCTTCCCCCTAATGGGCGCTCAGGCTGGGCAGCCTGGCCACTGTGTGACCTGGGGGGTGCAGAGCAAAGGTGCTGGCGGGTGGGCAGCTCCTCAGCCTGCTATGCTCTGGCCACGGACCTGCCCGGGAAGCCTGAGACCTCCGACAGCCCCCAGTCCCGGCGCCTCTCGAAGCTGCCGTTGGGTGAGTGGATGGCCAGTACCTCCTCCCGGCTGCGTGCGAGGACCCCCTTGCCCCCACTGCAAGCCAGCATGGTGCCTGAGCCCAGTGAGCGTGAGATGCTGCTGCTGACCGGTGCCTGCTTCCACCTGCCGGAGAATCTGGCACCTGGTGCCCATCTCAACATGTCTCCCTTCAAGGAGCCTCCGCTGAACATTCAGGTCACCTCCACGCCGGTGAGAGAGGACAGCTTGCCCACTACCAGGGACGCCACCCAAGTGCCTGAGATCCTGGAGGGCATTTTCTCGGACAGCTGCTATCACCGAGATGGCTCAGAGCTGAGTGCGTACCTGGGGCAGGCAGGCAGGCACAGGGATAGATGCTGAGTTGGACAGGTCATGGGGGGACAGAGCAGGAAGAGGGGTATGTGTATGTCTGTGTCTGTGTCTGCATATGTGTATGCCTGCATGTATATGTATATGTGTGTGCGCACATGCATGTGTGTATGTGCACATGTACCTATGTTCAGGGCTCTGGGTGGGATCGGAGCACAGTGAGCTCAGTGGCCTATCCCTGTGTGTCTGTGGGAAAAACCACATAGCGCCCCCTGCAGACTGGGGTTAGTGCAGGTGGTTTGAAGAGTATCAGCTCCATCTCATCCACCGTGGGCTCTTCGGTGTGTGTGGTGCTTGGGCTCTGCTCTGTGCTTCAGTCTGCTCTCAGCGCCTGGCTCTCCTGGGTTGGGCCCCCACTACAGTGGGCAGGCTGGAAGTATCTGGGTAAGGCTCAGAGCCACCGTGTCTGGGAGCAGAGGTTGTTTCTTCAAGGTTGGGAGGGTACCTCTATGACCCTGAGCTCCCAGCCCCACCTGCACCTGTCAAAGCTGCCAGGACAAGGGACCTCCCAGGCATCCTTTGGAGCCTGACTGTTGCACAATTTCTTTTTTTTTTATGATTTTTGGGTCACACCCGGCAGTGCTCAGGGGTTACTCCTGGCTCCATGCTCAGAAATTGCTCCTGGCAGGCACGGGGGGACCACATGGGGCACCGGGATTCAAACCGATGACCTTTTGCATGAAAGGCAAACGCCTTACCTCCATGCTATCTCCCGGGCCCCTCTTTTCTTTTTTTTTTTTTTTGTTGTTTTGTTTTGTTTTTTGTTTGTTTTTTTGGGCCACACCTGTTTGATGCTCAGGGGTTACACCTGGCTAAGCGCTCAGAAATTGCCCCTGGGTTGGGGGACCATATGGGACGCCGGGGGATCGAACCACAGTCTTTCCTTGGCTAGCACTTGCAAGGCAGATACCTTGCCTCTAGCGCTACCTCACTGGCCTCATTGCACAATTTCTTGATGCCAGACCTTTCCCCTGCAGCTGTGCCCTCCTCCCTCCTAGTCCTTCTCCCTCCCCCTGCAGCTGTGCCCCCCACTTGATGCCCCTCCCTCCCCCTGCAGCTGTGCCCTCCCTACACCTGGTGCTCTTCCCTCTCCCTGCAGCTGTGCCCCCC
>PVKC010022890.1:0-17503 GCA_004027635.1 Crocidura indochinensis
CTGGCAGGCACGGGGGACCATATGGGGCACCGGGATTCGAACCAATGACCTTTTGCATGAAAGGCAAACGCCTTACCTCCATGCTATCTCCCGGGCCCCCAGAGCATTTTTTCATGTGCCGTTTAACCATTTCTATTTCTTTTTTGTCAATGTGTCTGTTCACCTTCTCTCCCCATTTTTTGATGGTTTTAGATGATTTTTTTCTTGTAAAGCTCTGTTAGTGCCTCATATATTTTGAATAGGAGTCCCGTATCTGATGGGTCCTGGGTGAATAGTTTCTCCCACTCAGGGGGAACTCATATTCTGGGCACTATTTCCTTGGAGGTGCAGAAGCTTCTCACAGTAATATAGTCCCATTTGTTTATTTCTGCTTTCACTTGTTTGGAGAGTGCTGTTTCCTCCTTAAAGACTCCTTTAGTCTCAATGTCATGGAGCATTTCACCTACATGTTCTATATACTTCACAGTTTCAGGTCTGATATCTTGGTCTTTATCCATTTGGATTATACTTTGGTTCATGATGCTAGCTGGAGGTGTAAGATTGCATTTTTACAACAAAAGGTAATTTTTGTTTTGTTGGCTAACCAGTTGTGCCAACACACCTTATTGAAGAGGCCTTACATGTTCCATTTAGGATTTGTTGCTCCGTTATGAAAAATTAGGTGACGGTATGTCACGTTGAGTCCAGGTATTTTTGTTTGTATGACACTAATGTGAATGCAGTTGTTTTCTGAAACTTTCTTAAAGTTCCTTAATGCTGTTTTCTTAATGTCCATTTCATCACTATCATTATTGGTGTTTACAAACGCCACTGATTTCTGATCCCTTTGTTTAAATATTAAAAAAAAGTTCAGCATTGAAAGGTTTTACTTGATTTTCACCTATCACATCTATAAGCAAGTCCCTAGACAATAGTCTTATTTTCTTAAAGGTAAGCTGCACCAGTGGACTAATATGTGCTCTTTCCTTCGATTTTATCACCAAATTTCACCGAAGAAGACAATGATCAAAAGATACCGTGCAGGTACGCTTAGCAGTGTGCCGATTGACTTTAGGGTTTGGTTCTCATAATTTTTTCTCTAATCTTTTCCTTTTATATATATATATATATATTGCATTTACACCCAAATAAAGCAGAAATAGTTACCAAGATAATGGTATGTACTGTGAATTCACTCACTTCAAAAACTTGTGGAGTTACAAAGGAACTGGAGAGCATACATTCTATTTTGAGATATGTAGTGATTAAGGTATCTCCTTTCAGCACCCAATTCTTGTCCAAAATATATCATTTATAAGTATCATTGTAATAATGGTCTCTTCTCTGCTCTATCTGCTCTCTTCAGCTATTTGTGGGAAGCTTCCTACCATGGACTGGTCCTCTGACACTCATCTATATTGCCTCTGGATTTTGTTACAGCGCTATCATTTTTTTCTCATAAGGGGTAGAAAACATTATCTACAGAGACATAGAACCCTGAAAAAAACTGAGATGATGAAAATTAAATGTAACTGGCATTAGTAATACATTAATTCATTACATTTTGAAGTGTACTTAGTGCCCTGTGTTTTTCTTTTGTCTTTCAAGCTGCCTTTGGTTACAATGGGAGAGTTCCTTCTTTACCTTACTTTTCAGACTCTTTGAAGACCTGCTGGACTACACCAGTGGAACCTTTTCCAAGAGAAGAGGTAAGTTCTCCTTTCAAATCGTCATGTTTAAAAAATAGATTGCTTTGCTTCTTTTAGAATATAATTTTTCAGATTCTCTGAGCATTAAGAGTATTTAAGACTTGTTGAAGAGTTTTAAGACGTGTTGTGCAGATAAAAAATACAATGTTTTTGGTGGAAAAATTGATTATCTGTTTCTTCTTCACTCTTATAACTTTGTTAGTTGCAGTTCTTCAATGAATTAAAAATTCCTGTAGATGTGAATCAATGCTCTTGTACTGAGACCCAAATGTTTATAAACAGTGAGCTAGAGGCAGTTCTCCACTTTGACAGTTGTAGTTTAATGAAGTAAGAAACACCATGTCCAGCCCCACTGAACTATAGGGATGTGTGTCAGTGGAAAAGATCCTCAGACTATTATTGATTCACCTCTTATTTTTTTTGCAATCTCTGTTCAATCATATTATTCCATCTGCCTTTTTATTGACACAAAAATATCTGAAGTCCTTGTAAGCATGTGGAGTCGGACTTTAATACATTGTCCATTTTTTAGTTTGGCGAAATAATTATTTTATACAATGATATGTATTGGAGTAATTCTCAGAATTTTAAGATCTATTTTATATTTTAAAAACCTTTTGACCAGTGCAACATTCCCATCACTTATTGCCCAAGAGTCTCTCCTTCCCAACACACAACTTCTTACTGTCTAGTTAGGCTTTATACTTCCCTCATTCAGTTACATTTTTGATGATGTCTCTCATTGGAATTATTTCTATGATTGCACCCTCACTCTTTTTGGTCAGCCTCATGTCGTGAGCTTGGCCCTCCTATCCTCCTCTATTTTCTCTCTGAGAAACATTACACAAATGTCTTTTATTTTCCTCTACACCCATAGATGAGTGAGACCATTCTGTGTTTATCTCTCTCTCCGTCTTATTAATTTTATTCAGCATAATAGTTTCCATATATGTCCATGTGTAGGACAATTTTATGACTTCATCTCCTGATGAATGCATAATATTACATTGTATATTTGTTCACAGTTTCTTTATCCAATCTTCGATTGAGGGTCATCTAGGTTGTTTCAAGAGTCAGGCTATTGTAAACAGCGCTGCAATGAATATAGGGGTGAAGAAGGAATTTTTGTATTGTATTTTTGTGTTCCTAGGGTAAATCCCTAGGAGTGGTATCGCTGGATCGTATGGGAGCTGATCTCCCAGCTTTTGTAGGAATCTACGTATGACTTTCTATAATGTCATCACACCAGCAGTGAATAAGCGATCCTTTCCCTCCACATCCTTGCCTGCACTGCTTGTTCTCATTCTTTGTGAAGTGGGCCAGTCTCTGTGCTATGTGATGGTACCTCATAATTTTGAATGCATCTCCCTGATAATTAGTGATATGGAGCTTTTTTTTTCATGTGCCTTTTAGCCATTTGTATTTCTTTTTTGTTAAAGTGTCTGTTCATCTCCTTTCCCCATTTTTCGATGGGGTTAGATAATGTTTTGTAATTTTCTCTCAGTGCCTTGTTTAGTTTGGATATTAGCCCCTTATCTGTTGGGTATTAAGTGAATAGTTTCTCAGACCAGTGGGTGGCTCTTGTATTCTAGGCACTATATCCTTTGAGGGGCAGAAACTTCTCAGCTTACCATAGACCAATCTGTTAATTTCTGCTTTCACTTGTTTGGAGCGTGCTGTTTCCTCCTTAAAGATGCCTTTAGTGTCAATGTCATGGATTATTTCACATACATATTGTTCCACACACTTTATGGTTTCAGGTATGATAGCTAGGTCTTTAATCCATTTGGAATTTTACCTTTGTAAATGGTATTAGCTGGAGGTCTAATTTTGCTTTTTAACAAGTGGCTAACCAGTTGTGCCAACACCACTTATTGAAATGGCCTTCCTTGTTCCATTTATTTATGTTTATCGTTCAACATGAATTCAGAAGTGCTTGATCCACTTCCTTGAAAATTGTTGGGTACCAATAGAGGGATTGCATTAAATCTGTACAATGCTTTGGGGAGTATTGCCATTTTTATGATGTATATCCTGCCAGTCCATGAGCAGAGTATAGACTTCCATTTCAGCATGTCTTCTCCTTTTTCACGTAGCATAATTTATAGTTTTCCTTATATAGTTCCTTCACATCTTTAGTCAAGTTGACTATAAGGTATTTGCGTATTTGTGACACTTATGTGAATGGGGTTGTTTTCTCATTGTCCATTTCTTCCCTATAATTATTGGTGTATAGAAGGCCATTAATTTCTGATCCCCTTTGCTTTCTTATTTTAAAAAAAATCAGCATGGAAAACTTTTACTTAATTTTCATTAGTCACATCTATAAGCAATTCCCTATACAATAGTCATATTTTCTTAAATGTAAGCTGCACCTTGGACTAACCTCTATGCTATTTTCCTTCTGCCTTATCACCAAATTTCACCAAAGAAGACACTGAAATATGTGAAAAACAACTAAAAAAATCAGGAATTCTTAACAGTTTGTTAATTGACTTTAGGTTTTGTTTCTCATAAGTTTTTGTTTGTTTGTTTGTTTGTTTTTGGGCCACACCCAGTGACGCTCAGGGGTGACTCCTGGCTATGCGCTCAGAAGTCGCTCCTGGCAGGCAAGGGGGATCATATGGGAACCGGGGGGATCGAACCGTGGTCTGTCCTTGGCTAGCGCAGGCAAGACAAGGCACCTTACCTCCTGCACCACCTTCCGGCTCCCTTTTTTTCTTAATTTATATTTTCTCTCTCTCTCTCTTTTTTTTGCATGTATAGCTAAAGGAAACAGGAAGAAGTGATCAAGGATCCTGGTATGTATTGTGAATTCATTCACTTAAAAAACTTGTGGAGTTACAAAGGCAGTGGAAAGTGTGCATTCTTCTGTTGAGAACTGTAGTGATTAGCGGTATCTCCTTTCAGCATCCATTTCTTGTCCAAAATAATTATTTACCAGTATCATTGTCATAATGGTCCCTTCTCTTCTCTACCTGCAGTCTTCAGCTATTTCTAGGAAGCTTCCTACCATTGACTGATTCTCTGGCCCTCATCTATGTTGCCTCTGGATATTGTTACCATACTATCTTTTCTTTCTTTTTATATCTTTTTTTGTTATAAGGGATAGAATAGTTTATCTACAGAGACAGATAACACTGAGAAAAAATGAGATGATGAAAATTATATACAGGAGAGTCATTCTTATCTTGGGTTCTGTTGGGGTTAGAGGTATCAATTAATAAGAGGGTGTATGTATGCTAGTGATAACATATTTATGGGCTTTCTTCTCATCAATTTGTACCCCAGGATGATACTGGATTTTTAAATATTTTCTATCAAAATTATCTTATCCCCTTTGCTTATATATAAATGTATATATATATACATTCACACCATTTCTTTGCAAGTTCAATACTTATATTAGAATCTTCTTTTCTCTGTGAAATTATTCATGACAATTTTATGTCTTACTTGCCCAGGATCTTACATGATTGTGATTAAAATAAAACAACAGTTAAAGGAGCAATTGACCGATGGGTAGCGGGAGGATAGAGAAGACTGATGACTTCTGTTTTTACATTTGGAGCCAAACCCAGTAATGCTCAAGATATTCAGCAATACTCCTGGTGTTATGCTCTTGTCAGGGCTCGGGGTCCATGTCGGATGCCATTGATTGAACCTGGGTTGACTGTGTGTAAAGCACGGGCCCTGCACCCTATGCTGTACCACCAGACTTGGGTGATGAATTTTGTGAAGTTGCAAAGCCAATGCATGCTAAAGAGACCCCCTGATTCCATCCTCTAGACTTCACTTATCCAGTGTGTGGTAGACACTCAGAGTATATGTTATGTCTCAATTATTTTCGCAAGGTTTTGAAGTTGATTATTAATCCTAGCCCTTATTCTATAAGAGATTTCATGCATTGCATACCACCACCCTTAGCCTCCTGGACTGCTAGTGTAACTGGTCTATGCAAAGTCTATGCACACATTATAAAATCAATGTCTTTCTGTCACATGCTCATTTTATGCAAGAAAACTCAAGTCACAACTTCCACACTTTGACTAGAGACTGCACAGGAAAACAATTTCTATAGCTGGTGTGAGAAAACATGTATAGATGTCTGTCTCAACATCTGAACAGAAGGCTGCTTTCTTGCTTCATCAACTTTCCATGCAATTATGCTTTGCAAGGAGGTTTTGTGGGGGTGGTCTGTAGGCCTTTGGTGGTTGGAAGACCCAAGAATTGCTCAGGACTTGCTCCTAGCTTACTCCTACCTTTTTTTTATTTTGGGGGAATACATTGGTAGTACTCAGGGTAACCTGTGCAGGGACAGGGATCAAACTTGGTGGGTCACATGCAAGCAAAGTCTTATATCATACACGATCACTGTCATTCTGCCAAGAAAACTCTCTTTTCTACAGGTGTGGGGATATATCCCAGCTGTGGTAGTGTCAGAAACATACTCATCTATATAAAGAGTGTCAATAATACACTCCTACATGTATGTACCCAAAGAATCTGGTCTCTAGCTCTCTTACCAGGAAGAACCAAGGCAGATCCTACTAAACAAGGGTGGTAGATACTTTGGACAAGACTGTCTACAAAACCCTCTTCTCTGTTGCCAAGAAAGGAGTGAACAGAAGAAAATTGTCAGGAAATATAAAAAGAATGCATATATAAAATTTTAGAATATTAATTCTAGTAATTTTATGATGAGTGGTTATTAAATAAATTAAAGAATCGTGTAGTTCTACCTAGTGAGTAAAAAGTTAAAACCCTATCAAAACAAATAATAATGTAGAGGTAGAATAACTTTTTAGTTAACAAGTTGTTTATTGCTTCGTTGATTTTTATAAATTCTCATTACTTATTTACAACTGTGTTTAAAAGATTGTTCATAATACAGTTAGTTTGTTTTCACAGATCCACAATATTTTGGATTGGGTTTCAATCTTTCATTGTATAACACCCTTTACCAAGTGCACATTTCCCACCACCAGTGCCCCAGGTTCTCCACTGCCCTCCCCCTGATACCTATAGAGTAGTCATTTTTCTTCTCCTCTCTGCCTCTCTCATTCACAGATGCACATAACATAAACACACACTTTGTTTCTCCCCCTTCCCCCTTTTACACAAAGTGGTTTGTAATATTATTTCTGAAGGGTATCATACCTGTCATTTTATCTTCTTTCAATACCCAATTCTTGTCCAGCATAATTATTCTCAATGAACATGGTCACAGTTGTACATTCTCTGCACTAATGGCACCCCTCAACTCTATTTTGGAATATTTGACCATGGACTGGCCCTCAAGGCCCTCATTTCTCTGGTCTCTGGATATAATTAACATACTATCTCTTCTTTCTAATAAGGGGTAGAATTTTTATTTACAGAGAAAGAGTTGACTGAGGAGACTTTGAGCTGATGAGAATTAATTTATTTTTGATGTTAGTAGGAGTAGTAAGATACTCGGTTTTTAAATTATGACATGTAGCTTAGTGCCATGTGGTATTCTCTGCATCTTTCAAATTGCCTCTGATTACAACTTGAGATCTATTTTTTCTTTTCTTTTTCAGTTCCTGTTAGACTTCCTCCTATGATCAGAGTCATTCGCTTTTTTTAAACCAAATATACCCAAAAAACATTCCCTTATATATTTCTGGAGTGGAATGAGTACAGTCTCAGCTGTACCAATAAATTGACAGTTCTTTTTTTTTATCTTTCAGTTATTAACGAAATACTCTACCTAGAAGATGTTGATGTTGAAGAGTTGTGAGGGAGTTTATTGTCTTTGTTTTTTGTTTGTTTTGTTTGTTTTTTGTTTTTGTTTGTATTTGTTTATAAAAGAAAGTCCTCAATTGTGTGTAAATTTCTTTTTCAAGAATTGCTTTGAAGACAACAAAGGTAGCAAATTTTCTTAGAACCAAACTTTAAAAATGTTCTTATTGACTCATTAAAACAGCAGTGTAAACTACATTAATATCTGTGAACTCCAAAATAACTATGTATTTAGAAGTTACAATGTTGTATAAATTTAGAATGAAAATCACAACTATTATATGCTTAAAAAAAACGGTCACCGGTTCGAATCCTGGTGCCCCATATGGTCCCCCGTGCCTGCCTGGAGCAATTTCTGAGCATGGAGCCAGGAGTAACCCCTGAGTCCTGCCGGGTGTGACCCAAAAACCACAAACAAAACAAAACAAAAAATCTAACATTTCTCATGCCAGAGAAATACTACAACAGGGTGGGTGTTTGCTTCTATCCCCAGGTTCCCATATGATCCCCCAAGCCTGCCAGGAATGATTCCTGAGCACAGAGTCAGTAATCACCCCCAAGTGCTGCTGGAGTTACTAGTCTAAGTATTCATGTCACCCTCTCTCTTTCCCCCCTTCTCTTGTGACAGGGGTTGTTGCTGGGATGGCCTGGGTGGTATATGCATGGCTCTCTCGGGTTGCACATGTGGTATCAGCTCACTTGCCTCCCACTGTCCATTATGCTGAAATGATGCATGTGGTTGTGGGACTCACACAATTTCTGGGGTAGACATACTCACACAATTTCTGGGGTAGACATACTATATTGGCACTTGGCATCACAAATGGCACAGCTGCTTTCACTGTATTTGGAATGTAGTAAGATGCAGGGATCCAACTCTGGACCTCACACAGGTGAGACAGAAGTTCTCACAATGGACACCCTCAGTCCCAGGTATATGTTCTTCTTTTCTTTCCCCTGGATATGGAGCATAGGAATTGGGCTACACAGATACTGTTCGTGATTGGTCCTTCCTATCTCTATGTTCCAAAATGACCTACTGGGGAATTAACCAGTCAGTTGCTTGCAAGGCAAGAGACTTGCCTCCTAGACTCTCTCTCTAGACAACCTTTTTATTTGTAGTTTGTTTCTGGGTTATCACATCCGGTAATACTGGGGGCTGACTCTTGGCTCTGCACTCATGGTGGGGCTCAAGGCACCATATTGGAGGCTGGGGATCAAACCTGCAAATGACCTACCTGCTGGGCGATGACTTTTGCCCCAAGATCAGTGATTTGGAAGTGAGACTAAGTATCTTGACAAGCTGGAGTCATGTTTCTACTGCCTAATTCAAAGGTCTAGGAAAAGGTTTCTTTTCTTAAATGAAAGGTGGTATTTAAAGTGTTTGTTTTCTTTAGAACTTTCGTTTTTATTGGGCCCACAGCCAGTGCTGTTCAGTGCTGACTCGACTCTGCACTCAGGAATCTCACCTGCTAGACTGGGGATACCACATGAGATGCCAGGGATCAGATTTGCATTAGTCATGTGCGAGGCAAATGTCCTCCCTCCCCCATGTCCTCGCACTCTAGCCCTCCTCTGGAATTTTTGTGAGTGATAGTATTACCTTCAGAAGAGGAGGTAAGATTCATATCTGAAAGAATTTTATGAAGTTCCCAGAATCATATTATAGCATGTAGAGCATTTGCTACATCTCCATCTGCTGGCTGTGACCCAAAAACCATAAAAAGAGAAAATTTTTTTCAATTTGCTGATTATTTTTGCTTTGGGAGGTTTTAGACAGAGTGTTTGGAGGTTGTGCCATTCTCAGGGATGCTAGAAAAACAACATGCAGACAAGTTCAAACCCAGGGATCAAAGTACATGCAAAGTCTATGCTCCAGCCCACAGAACCTTCTCCCCAGTCAAAAATTGTTCCTTCTTTTAAAAAGTTGCTCAGTATTTTTCTTTGAGAAGTCAAATGATCTGTGGATTTCATCTCTCAGACATGGCTATGCTTTGAGTCCCCTGCAGATGCTCCAATTTGAAAGCCATTAAAACAGGCTTCCAAAACAATAAAAGTGTTGGAAAGTATCAACAAAATACTTTCTCTGTAGGACATCCTGAGGCCACCTGCGTGTTTCTGCTGATGAAAAACGACTTAAAATACTTAGTATTTTTAATAAAATACTATTTATCTAAAATACTAAATTTATTAAAATAAAATTTAACTAAAATGCTTTAATTGCATAACAATAAATTAAGAGGCAATATTTGGGGCTGAGAGGAGTGGAGGAGGGGAATTTATCATTTCCATCTGCTCTTTGCATCTTAGGCATAGGCATTTACAACAAGGACAGTTTCTGGTACAAAAGAGAACCTGGTCCAAAAGGGTGGCAATCACCTGAAATTCCAGAATGTTGATGTACAAAAAACACACGAGGTTCTTTCATTCAGTTGCCCGGCACTACGAGAACTGAAATAGTAAGAATGATCAAAGGTTTTTCTACTACTTTACTGCATTAATTAGAATTTTGCGAAAGTGACAATATTAGAGGAACCAAAGAGAGAGCACAGTGGTAGGGTGTTTGCCTTGCATGCATCAGATCAGGATAGATGGTGGTTTGAAGCCTGGCATTCCATATGGTCCCCCCTGTGCCTGTCAAGAGTGATTTCTGAGCACAGAACTAAGATTAATCCTTGAGTTCTGCTGGGTGTAAACAAAAGAGGAAAAGAAAAAAAGGAAGCGACAATATTACAGAGTAATACTGTCAAGGTCATAGCCAGAATGTAAAGAGCATGTCTGATGCCCAAGTGGTATTGGCACAACTGGTTAGCCACTTGCAAAAAAACCCCAGCTAACACCATGTATGAAGGTAAAATCCAAATAGATTAAAGACCTTGATATTAGATCTGAAGCCATAAGGTATATAGAACAACATGTAGGTAAAAACCTCCATGATATTGAGACTAAAGGCATCATTAAAGAGGAAACTGCACTCTCCAAACAAGTGGAAGTAGAGATAAAAATATGGGACTATATTAAACGAGAAGTTTCTGCACCTCAATGAAAATAGTGCCCAGATGACAAGAACCACCCAATGAGTGGGAGAAACTATTCACCCAATACTATCAGAGTATCCAAAATATACAAGTTACTGACAGAACTTTACAAGAAAAAAATCTATTCCAATCAGAAATGGGAAGAAGAAATAAACAAACTATGATAAAGAAGAAATACATATTGTTAAAATAGGCATATGATAAAATATTCCACTTCACTAATCATCTGGGAGATGCAAACCAAACAACTATGTGTTACCATCACATACCACAGAGATTGGGGAACATCACAATGAATGCGGACAAGCAGTGCTGGCGGTTATGTGGAGAGAAAGAACTCTTATTTACTGCTGGTGGGAATACCATCTTGTCCAACCTTTATGGAAAGCGATATGGAGAGTCCACCAAAAGCTGGAGTTGAGCTCCATAAGATCCAGCTATACCACTCCTAGGGATATACCCTAGGAACACAAAAAATACAATACAAAATTCCCTTCCTCACACCTATATTCATTGCAACGCTGTTTACAATAGCCAGACTCTGGAAACAGCCTAGATGCCCCTCAATAGATGAATGGCTAAAGAATCTGTGGTACATATGTACAATGGAATATTATGCAGCCATCAGAAGAGATGAAATCATGACATTTTCCTATACATGGATGTACATGGAATCTGTTATTCTGAGTGAAATAAGTCAGAGGGAGAGAGATAAACACAGAATGGTCTCACTCTTCTATGGTTTTTTGAGGAAAATAAAAGACATTTTTGCAATAATTCTCAGAGATGACGACAGGAGGGCTGAAAGGTCCAACTCATGACATGAAACTCGGCACAAAGAGTGATGAGAGCTGTTAGAGAAATAACTACATTGAGAACTATCCTAAGTATGTGAACTAATGAGGAAAGTACAAAGCCTGTCTAGAGTACAGGCGGGAATGGGGTTGGGAGGAGGGAGATCTGGGACATTGTTGATGGGAATGTTGCACTTTCAAAGAGGGGGTGTTCTTTACATAACTGAAACACAACTAAATCCTATTTGTATCGCAGTGTTTAAATAACAATATTAATTTAAAAAAAAAGTTACCCAGAGCTGGAGCAACAGCCCAGCAGGTAAGGCATTTGCCTTGCGCTTCACCTACCCAGGTTCTATCCGCTCTATCCCCAGCATCACATATGGTCCCTGGAGCCATTTAAGATTAACTTCTGAGTGAAAAACCAGGAGTGTGACCCAAAAACCTGACAACAAAAAAATATTCCAGGAACCAAAACCAAAAAGAGCCTTTCCAAAAAAAAAATTTTAAGTTCTCATTGATCATTTAAAAATGATAGTGAGGCAAAAGTGATAGATAGCAAGTGGGAAGGTTCTTGCATTGTATGCAACTAACCAGGGTTCGATATCCAGCACTGCTGGAAATAATTCCTGAGTGCAGATCTAAGATTAAGGTTTGAGTATCACTGGTTTTGACCTGAAAGCTAAACCCAAACCAAACTAATAACAGGGGAATCCAGGGACTAGCTGAGTGCACTGGATGTGGACTTGGCAGAAGACTCGGTTCTTTACTTCCGTGGCATGGTCTGGTACCCCCCAATACTGTGAGGTGTGTCTACCAAACATGGAGCCAGAAGTTGCTCGGGAGTTGCCCCCGAACGAAATAAGTAAAATGAATACATTAAAACAAGACAGGCAGACAACTTAGGGTGCAGGCTTAAAAGTTTTTAAAAGCTTAAGAGCTACACATAGTGCCTATGGCCTTCATAAAGTTGATGTCTCTTGGAACCTGACTGCCTGTGGATCATTTCCTCATGGTTACCCTGAACCCCCAGAAATGCCGGCTGGAGGGAATTGCAGGCTCATGGCCCGGCCAGCAGAGAAAGGCCTCTCTCCATCCCTCCATCCTACCATTGATCCACTACCATCAAGGACTTCATAATTAATATGTTTTCCACAGAGCTAGTACTCACTTGGGTTACATTATGTTGTGTCGGGGTTCTCTGCTGCTCACCTTTGCCACCAAGTTCAAGCTTCCCTGCATCTGCTCCAGGAAGGATCCTGCAGTGCTTGGCAAATGGGTGTCCCGAACGTTCTCGGTCACAAGGGGGCGTGCCGAGCTCTCACAGTGTTTGCAAGGTGGGAATGTTACCATGGAGGCTCTGCAGCAGTGCAAGGTGTTGGACCTGGGAGGTAATTAAGCACAAAGGGGCCTTTCCATTACTTTCTTCTCCAGAGTGAGGGTGGAGCCCAACCCCTATTCTCCACCACTATAGTCCTGGAGCACCGTGCTGCCACATGTGGTAGCCCTGTCCCTGTGCCCCCTCACCAGGGCCAGCCTGCCATGGCTCAGGGAGGACTGGGTGCAAGTCATGCCACCTTATCCCTTCTCCTGAGCACACAGAATCAAGTCTGTAGAGGTTGGGTGAGCTCTGGGTTCCACCAGGATGGCTGCATAGCTAGAGTCATCCAAATAACAGGTTTCCCCAGCGACTAGGCTTCGCCCCACTAGGAAATGTCAAGGATGGAGCCCAATGTCTAGTCGAAAAGTTGGAACATTGCCTCCTCACATTACTTGTCAGGCCCTGCTCCTCTTGTGCCAGCCACAAGCACTTTTACAGAAACTCTCTCTCATTCAGCTATTGTGGGGCTGGGATTCCCACTTTGGGATCTGTGACCAGTTCCTGCACAGTCTACACCTACCTCTGGCCTGCTGATGGTTTTGAATATCATCAGAGCGAGTGTAGTGGTGGCATCTGGAACACAGCCCTCTAATCACTGCTGCTGCTCCATCTGGAGTCCAATCCCGGGTGATCCCTCCTGGGGAATCAACACATCCACAGATTACAGAGGGCTCAAAAGCCTGCCAGGTCACATCAGCCACAAATAATTGCAAGAGTTTGATGGCAGGGCACAGGGTCACTGCAAATCTCTGTTGCAGCCTGGGGGTAGGGGTGACTGTGTCTCACCCAGCCAGAACCCCAAAACATGACACAAACCACAAGAATATGTGGAACTTGGGTAGCCTCAAGGTTGGAAACTTGGCTTCTTTGTGCTCAACTTTCATTCTACCCATGAAAAAGAGCATCTCGACCTTAAACTTGTTGACATAGGAGCATTTCCTCTTTCTCAGGATTCTGCTTGGAAACAGACTGGGTCACAACTGCAGAACTCATCTGGACCATTCTCCTCCACTCTCCCAGAAAATGAACTCAGGCTCTTATGTGGCCCCTGTTACAAGTCTAATGTGGAGGAGGAAGGGGACCCAGCCCAAGGCTTACTGTTGCTCATCTCAGTTAAATCAAGTCCCTCGTCACTGCCACATCCCAGGGCCTCCTTCCTATGATACTTGTAAGGGCCACTCAGTGGTGCCTCACGAGAATGTGATGAAGAAGCAGCACAGTCAGAATAGCCACTTTCAGCCACTTAGACCATTTTCAGATACAAAGCATGCAGGTTGGACTTGTTGTTCTCTTTACTGCCTCTTTGTGTCCCTCAAACCAGTCTACTTCCGCTCTACTGCTGACCTCCTCTAAAGAGACCACTCTTTATCAGCAAACTTCACACCACAGTGGCTCATCTATCCATGGAATTTGGACTTCCAGAGAGGCTGGCCTTAGCAGATGGAAAGTGTTTGGTTGCTGTTAGTGTATATATTTTTAGGGTTCACTCCTTCTGTCTTCATGTGTTTCTGTGAACTGATATTTCTGTAAATTCAGAGGGGACCTGCTTTCCTAAATATTCCTGTTCTTACAGAAAGTTGTTTACATCCTAAGTTTGTCTCAGGTACCATATTCAAAGCTACTTCTTTCCAGTCTCAGATTTGTATGGTCTATTTTTGCATTGTTAACATCTGTTTTAATAAAGGAATATCCTTGTGTAGTTTAGAGCTAAGTCTTCCTAAGGCTAGAGGTCTTATTGAATCTCCATGTTTAAACAATGCTTTCTGAGTACCTTTCTGAGAACAGAAAACCACTTTTCTGATTCGCTGATATATTGTAACATGTTATATACGGTTGTGCAAAGGCAATTTATGGTGATTGGTTTTGTTCTTTAAAATGTATATGTTGCGCTGTATTTGCTGGCATGTGCAATGATATTTTATACAAGGAACACGGCACCTCTTTCCTTTAGGAGGCTAGAACTGAACAGCACAAACTTCTATAGCCCCTATCTAAGTCTTTCCATTCCTGAAAACTCAGTCACAAATGACCAAGTGAGGCCTCCCTTAGCACCTGAAAAGATTAGATGTGTATCTGAGTTCAACAATAAAAGCAGAAATGAAATTCTCTTCAGCAACATTTTTGTCCATGTTTTAAAAACCTTGAATTCAGATTTCTTAAATGATATTGGTGACAGTTTGTGGAAAACAAATTTGTTTTTTGTTTGTTTGTCTGTTTTTGGGTCACATCTGGTGATGCTCAGGGGTTACTCCTGGCTATGCACTCAAAAATCACTCCTGGCTTGGGGAACCAGATGGGGTGCTGGGATATCGAACTGCAGTTCGTCCTAGGCTAGCACGAGCAAGGCAGGCACCTTACCTCACTGGCCCCAAATGTCTAAACTTCCAATTTTCAATGGATTATTAAGTATTCTCCAAAGTCTCAATCTGAAATTATTTGAGATTTGACATTCATATACAATGTGAATTTAAACATACTGATTGACTGCTGAGAGGCAAATGACCTGCTTGGTGCTTTTTCATCACATTGTTCAACTTTCTGGAGCATGGAAACTGGCTTTGCAGGGGTCCATTTGTGTGTGTTTCCTATCAGCTCTTTTGTGTACTGGACACTGGTTTAACAGATGATGGAGTGAGAGAAATCTATGCAAAATCAAGAAAAAGTTTTCATAGACAATGATGATAAACATAGGAAACAATAAATTGACACATTTTGGGGTCTAGAACATTTATTGTGGGGATGCAGTCAATGAATTTCAGCCAATAATTTCCTAAGAAATGGATTTTGAGATGAAATATTGCCATCAGCCTCTGAGGCAAGACTTCATAGTTGCTTCCTCTCTCTGTCATAGAAGTCCACCAATAATTATGGACAATCTCATGCATGGCTGGCAGAAGTTTCCACCCACAACATCCCTGCAGTGATGTTCATGCTTGTCCATCAGGGCCTGGCATGGCTCTTCCCACTCAGTACTAGACAGTCAGGGGTAATGTACAGATATGTGCACCTTCAACTCTGGCGGTGTCTCTGCTTTTGTCATGGCCTTACACAGATGTTGAATGAAATAACCCCAGTTGGGTGCATATGCCTCTCCAGCCCTCTTCAGGACTCTTCTCTACTAACCTGGGGCACTGTGGTAACCCAGCACCAGGTGTGATCTGGTTCCAGTTCTGGATGCTAAGCTCCAGGGAAGGAAAAGGACGCCCTGGACCATTCAAAGCAGCTGCCCTGTGTGCCTGTTTGGAGCCTCACTCAGTTCTTCTTAATTGCAATTCTTAACCCTGGAACAGGAAGTATTTCAGGTCACAGGTACAGCGGGAGGAATTATGGAAGGTCTAGCATACATCCTCTGAGCTTCACTTGTTTTCCTAAAAGACTGGGAGCCAACAATTGTGTTTCAACACTCTAACCTTGCCAATAGATGGAAATTTCCCCTACAAATAATAAAGCAATTAAATCTGAATTCCCAACTGAGGAGCAGTTGCTCTACAGCTTGGCTGGAGAAGCCAGAGCTAAGAAGTACCGATGCGAATGTTAGGCCAGATACAGTTAAGCACGTGAAATTCACAGCCAAACTTTCCTTATTGGTGTATATTCTGTCAACTATAAAGTCTCTGCTTATCATTTGTGCTATTGTTGATCATAGATACATCTTTTTCAGAGAAAAGGTAAAGGTGGTTCAGCACACAGGTGCATGAGTGAGATTCTGCATTTCAGACCTTGACATTTTGAGCATCATGATTACCAATCC
The DNA here is from genome assembly GCA_004027635.1 of Crocidura indochinensis. Taxonomy (NCBI): domain Eukaryota; kingdom Metazoa; phylum Chordata; class Mammalia; order Eulipotyphla; family Soricidae; genus Crocidura; species Crocidura indochinensis. The sequence goes on from PVKC010022890.1 coordinate 16,419, forward strand.
CCAGAAAGGGATTGCCAATGGTAATCACATGGAATTAACACTGAACATTTGGGGAATCAGCCCAAGAGATTACTTAGCTCAGAAGAGCAAGCAGAACATGTTGAACCCTTCAAAACGGAGGCACCTGTGGTATTTGTCTTTTCAGGTGCCACAATTAGGCTAGTTCAGGTTCCTTCACCCCAGCAGGCCTTTATTAGCAGGGGATGATGTACAGTGCAAAGAGCTATTGGAAAGTGCCTTGAGAATATCCAGGAAAAGGAAGACCCTGAACTGGTCACTGACAAAAAGCAGCTCCATAGACTGAGAGTGTCACCTCTCCCGGGAGTAACCATTCACGGAAGTTCTCATGGTTTCCACCCCAGAACATAGAAATGAAGAGTGATGACACTCCATGTTCTTCAGTTTCCCCATAAACACAGTGAGTTTAGGGTGCACTGTGTACTTGAGGAGTGAAGTCCAATGTGAATGTTTGCAAAATGTGGTACATATATAGTATTTGGGGGTTTTTGGTTTCATTCTGCATTATAGACTAGCATCGCAGATCAGGCCATACATGTTGCCATCAGTCACACTAAACTTGGATCCCTTTCTTCCATCATTCTATTCATGTCACTTTTAGTTTGCCTATTCTTTCCACTAAGGATATCTCATTTTTGTAATCAAAACCCAAGGCTTTGTCATCATTTGGTACTGCTCTTTAATTTATTTCTGTAGCAGGATGATTGAGGTGCCATGATTGATGTCTTTCCTCTGAAATATTTAGCTTGTCATGATGCTCTCTGGTCCATCAAGTTGCAGTAAACTGCAAAATTTCATCTTTCCATATGGCCGGGTATTATTCCAGGTGTATCTGTAGAGCACTTTCTGATTTGTTCATATCTTGTTAGTCAGTTGGTTGTTTCCCTGCCAATTGTACTTTGTAATGCATGTGCTCATATAGTTTTGATTTAATGAGTAGTCTGAGGGTGTTTAATCTACACCCTCATCACTTGATCCTAACAAACTTATGCCCTTGCTTTTTGAGAAATCTCCAAAGTTTTCCACAGAGGCTTAAACAAATGATTCTCATAGACTGTGAATGTGGA
>PVKC010022891.1:0-17505 GCA_004027635.1 Crocidura indochinensis
CGCCACCATGCCAGCCCCAGAAGAGCCAAATTAAAAGTGTAAAGAGCCACATGTGGCTCGCGAGCCGCAGGTTGCCGACCACCGGTCTAAGTGATAGTTGTTTTGAACACTGTTAGCTCCAGAGTATAGCAAGGAGAAAAGAAGGAACTGAGTGGAAGAGGAGAAACATAAAATATTATATTCTTTTCTATATTTCAAAGAGACTTGACACAATGGATACAGCTGTTTAGATTGAGCAAGTGTCCAATCAACTGTGCTTTATAGTTGTCTATAATAATGTTCTAATGCTTTTATCTGCAGAAACAGGTTCAGAATGCATCTGAAAGCCAAAGTTTGCACTACAATGCTCTCTATAAGAATTTTTATTTTAATATGTCTATAATAGTTCTTTGATCTTCTTATTCATAGTAGTTCTTGGGGATATAGGTTGTTCTCTCTAGTTTTGCATTACAGTGTTATATTATATTAGACTTAAAAGACAGTTTTTATTAAAATAATGCTTGGTATATATTCTAATATAATCATTTACCATTTGCTTATGCCTGCTAATATGATCTAATGTTTATATCCACAGTTAACACTGGAATAGGCAATACCATACCTATTATTACAAGAACATACAAGAAGCTGTCACCACTACTGCTGCTGATTTGCTCTTGTGGTCCCTTTTCTCCCACCTTCCTTTATTGTGGACTGTTGCTTGCTACTTAGATTCTTTTTTATAAACCCCCAGCTTGAGGAAATGTCCTAATTTATGACTGCTGTGAGCCATTTTTCAGAATACAAAAGACCAACAGATCCCAAAAGATCTGGATTTTTATCCCTCCTCCCAACTCTTTAAAAAATGTTAAAGGGGATATGTGTATTTCCTTCTTATATTTCTTTAGATGTATTTCCTTAATAAGTATAATTCCTATTGTGTATTTTCACATGTAGAGATAGTTTTCCCCATCCCTTTTTTGAATTGGTTTAGTAGAAAATTCTATTAGATAAGTTTTTCTTATATTTTAAGGCTATAGAGATTGTTTAGCTTATTATTTTTACCCCCATATGTACTAGCAGTTTCAAGTGGCATTGTTTCTTTTTACATAGGCACATTAAAATTGGGAAATCTTATGTATAGAAAAAAGTTATTATCTAATATAGAAAGGAGATCAAAGTTTATATTGCAGTGGGGCGTTTGACCCTAAAATTTTGTCATAGTGACATGACTTGGGCTTCAGCTGATTGGATATAGGCCATTCATCACTGAACCTAGATCCTATCTATGGAACCAACAATGTTTTCTGCACCAGCACAAGAAATCAGACTTCTATGAGGGAAGGCCCTAATACTGCCCTGGCCATAACTTGCTCCAGAATGGGTTCATATGCCACCCTGATGACATGGAAACAATGACTTGCTTTAAGGGCAGAATTCCCTTCATCACCACCTAATAGTGAAATAAAACCAGAAGACCCTCCTTGACACCCACTTCGACATAGGATCTGTGCAAAAACCAAAATCTCTAATTAAAGAAACCTGACTGTTAAAACCGTCTTTGAGAAGAACTTTTTCTGGGACCATAAAGACTTTGGGGTAAGACAACTTAGTATGCACAGAGCATGTAATTGAGTTAATGACAGGATGCTTCATGATTAAGGTCTCTAATTTTAGGCCAAAGGTTTTTCCTTTCTATTTCCTCCAACATTTTATGCATCTATGCAAAAAAAAAAACTGTCCTCTCTCTTTTTATTGTTTTCTCTAATTTTTTCTTTTTATCTTTTAAATAGGGCCTCCTGCCTTTTTTTTCTTTCATGTGTATGTGTGTGTGTGTGTATGTGTGTGTGTGTATGTGACATACCCAGTGATGCTCAGGGGTTACTCCTGGCTAAGCACTCAGAAATCGCTCCTAGCTCAGAGGACCATATGGGATGACAGGGATCAAACAAAGGTCCATCCTGGGTCAACCTCATGCAAGAAAAATGCTCTACCACTGTACTATTGCTCTGGCCCCAGGGGCTCCTGCCTTTTTCATAAAACCTTGGGACACAAATTCCTTTGTCTTACCTAATATTTATGCATTTTTATAAAATTAAGAAAAAAGAAAAAATAAAAAGGTAGGGTTGGAGGCCAAGTGATCTCAGGTACATTGATGGAGAAATGAAATACAGAATTAATGTCCAAATCAAACTAAACAAAAGAATCAAGAGATCTAGACTTTTATAATATAAATTTAAATGGGCCCTATTATACTGGTAGGCCAGGGGACAAAGGGTAGTGGTATAGGATGCAATCTGGGTGCATTGGTGAAGGGAGGTTGACCCTGGTAGTGGGAGTAGCCCTGATTCACTATAATCTAAAATTCAAACATGAAAGACTTTGTAGATCACAATAGTTTCAATAAAATAAAATTTAAAAATACTGGGGAAAACATTTATTCATCAAATTTAAGAAAAATCAGAGAAAGCAGCATTTTAATAAAAACAAGAACAGATAATAATAAATTGATGAGGAAAAATATATAGCAAAGGAACTGCCAACAAATTCTCCTATGTGAGAATAAGTTTTAACATTTGTATTTTGGCAGATTTCTTAATTTTGCTGGTGCTCTGTGTCTTGTTTGCTTTTAATTTTTTGCCAGTTTTCAATGAAATCTGCTAGTGAGAAGCTAGTTTTGTGTAACTCTTTATAAATCATTATAGATTACTCAGCCAAGGGTATGAGAAAGTAGTATTTATTAGATGTTTTGATTATGGATGAAACTGGCTTTTTTCTACATCATGCATCCCAGGAAGTAATCTTTGACAGTTAAAAATGCTCTTTAAATTAGTTCTCTCCTGACTAAATAAACACCTAAACTGACAACAAAACTGGTTTTATACAAATTGATGTATGTGTGTGGTGGTGGTGGTGGTGGTGAGTGTTTATGTCTGGGGTATTCAGTACATTTGAACCATCAGAGAAAGGGACTTTCATGACTCTGAAAATAAAAGCAGCAAAAACTAAATTGTAATAAATTCAAGATGACAGTTAACCAGAAGTTGTTACATAAGAAACATTCAATGGAATTTTAATGTGCTGCAGGAAACAGGATTATAGGGTAATAAAAATTTAAGGTACATTCTAGTTGAGCCTTAAAGATTTTTGCAGTGGTTCTATAAAGAGAATACAAGTGTTCAGAAGCTTGAGAGGACTTTTGCTTCCTTCAGCTGAAACTACAAAATATATAGTCTTACTTTCTGCAAAATAAATAAATATCATCTAGTTCCGATAGGTACAGGAGCTACCTGTTGGGAGCTCTACCTCTTTAAGTTTTGATGAAAGCACATTTCAAGGGCTATTACCCTCACCTAGATTCTCTTTTAGTACACAGGACTCTTTATTGTGCCCCATGCAGAGCTAAGTGTCATGAGTAATTAACCCCCAGGTAGCTGACCATTTTATTTTCAGCAGAAAAGTTCCAGTTGCAAGCAGAACCTTGCTTTCTAAAGAGCAACAAACCAGGTCATTCACTATATTGAGTCTCTCTCTCAAAAAATATATGAAAAAATACATTCAAAAATATTTAATGAAAAAACTGTTTCAAAAAGTCTGCTGCTCTGGCAATCTAGGTAAATGTAGTGTTTAATGTGTTTAATGGTATCTGAAATTAGATATAAGTTATAAAATTTCTTGACTTGAACTATAATAAAAACCTCCCCCATTTTTTTTCTGAAGGTCCCATCCAGCTGTGCACAGGTCTTGCTTTTTTTGGGGGGGGGGTGGTAGGGCCACACCCGGCAGTACTCAGGGGTTGCTGCTGGCTCTGCACTCAGAAATCGTTCCTAGCAGGCTCGAGAACCATTTGGGATGCTGAGAATGGAACTTGGGTTCATCGTGGGTCAGTCACATGCAATGAAAACACTCTACTGCTATGCTACCACTCTGCCCCTGGGGGCTTACTCTTAACTGCTTAGGGATTAGTCTGGGTTGTGCTTTGGAACCCATATAAGGTGCAAAAGATAAACCTGTATTGGTCACATGCAAGATAAGTTCTCTGTCCATTATACTATCTCATTGGCCCCCATAAGAAGCATTTGGGGCCTATTTTTATTATTATTTAGGTTATAAAATTGCCCAGCAAAATATAAGCCTCTGAGTTAAAATGTTGATATAATATATTTTAATAAGTTTGTGAAAGCAAAGCTTTTACTTACTTAAAAATATACTTTTGAGCTTTTGGGGGGAAGACATTCTTAAGAATGCTGGGACTGAGACCTGAGACCACTTTTTATGGAGCTCTGAGGATCATTAGGCACCAGGAGTTAAACATAGGGACTTAAATATTCAAGGCATATACTCTATCAATTGAGTCAGCTCCGTAACCCCAACCTAGTTAAAATTTGACTTTATTTTCTTTCATATTTGAACCCTACAATGCAGACATTTTTATGTTTTTAATTATTCCCCATGAAAAGGAAAAACATATTAATCACGATCTTCTTGACTTTACTGAAACATATAATCTGTGATTAATGTATAGAATGGCATTACTCATTGTATATAATGTATAGAATGTCATTATCCATAGGGTATAATGTAGTTCATTATGTTTAATTTTGCTAAACAGTAAATAAGAAAAACTCCAAAGGAAAAAGAGCAGAAGAATAGGGTTTCAGCTATTTTCTAATGACATGTCCAGATGATGCCACAAAATCTTGGCATTACCGATAAGTACACACTGTGCTGGAAATTCAAGTTTCTAAAGGGAATCCTGAAAGGAACTTTCCATTATTAAGGTTAGAAATAGCTTAGCCCACACTCATAAATTCCTGCAGTTCAGAGTGCTCCGTGTCTTTAGGCAAGAAAGCACAGGTTTTGTTTCTATTTCATAAACTGCTATACTAGAACTATTAATTTTTTTAATTACTAGGGGCATATCCTTTTCAAACTGCATTTTGAACTATTTAAAATGCTAATGGTAGGGGGCCGGGCGTTGGCGTTGGAGGTAAGGTGCCTGCCTTGCCTTCGCTAGCCTAGGACGGACCGCGGTTCGATCCCCCGGTTTCCCATATGGTCCCCCAAGCCAGGAGCGACTTCTGAGCGCATAGCCAGGAGTAACCCCTGAGCGTCACCGAGTGTGGCCCAAAAACCAAAAAATAAATAAATAAATAAATAAATAAATAAATAAAATGCTAATGGTAGAATTGAGCAAGTAAGTATAAGAACAAGTGTCCTTTCACTTTATGAAAACTTACTTTTGGGCCTTGGAGAGAGCTTAGAGAGTTGCACACAAAAAAGGCTAGCACCATATGTTCTTCCACCCAGTACCACAGGCTCTGGCCTTAGTGGCCAGTGCTATGCCAGTTTAAGTATTGAAGTGGCTCAGAACAACCTGGATAATCATCACCTGGATCTGTATTGGGATCTGGGATGGACCATCAGAACCCTGAACCTTCTATATTTTGTTGTCAGTTGTTTGTTTTTTGGGTCACATCCAGTAGGGGTTACTCCTGGATCTGCGCTCAGAAATCGCTCCTGTTGGACCATATGGGATGCCAAGGAATTGAACCTGCAGCAGCCATGGGCCAGCCACATGCAAGGCAAAGGCCCTACAAATGTGCTACCTACCTCTCAGGCCCCAGAACCCTGAGCCTTCTGGGGAGCACATGATCCTAATTTTTTTCAAAAAAAAAAAAAAAAAAGACATACATGTGAGGTCAGAGAGATAGTACAATGGTAGGGTGTTTGTCTTGCACGCGGCTGACCCAGGACATACCTGGGCTCAATACCTGGCATCCCATAATGGTCCCATAAGCCAGGAGCAATTTCAGAGCTCATAGCTAGGAGTAATCCCTGAGAGTCACAGGGTGTGACTCCCCCCCCCAAAAAAACAAACAAACAAACAAAAAATCCCCACATGCTTAAAGCAAAGGCTAGGCAGGCAGATTAATTATGAGTTAAAGTATGGATGTTGTTATTTACATTAAATAATTGCACATTCCACTAAAGAGATTATTTTAGTATTAAATGAATAAAAATATGCCACTAACTTCTTAGAAATCACAAGAAGGTATTAGTTAATTTAAAAATAAACTTCTTTAAAATAAAACAGCTCTTAAGATGGTGCTGGATGGTGAGGAAGGCCTTGGCTTGCCATCCCAGACCACGTGGCTTCAGCCCCCACTAACCTGCAGGTCAGCATCTTCAGATGATCGCGCAAGAATCAGACTTACTCACAGGCAGGCTTCATGAGAGATATCATCTTTATTCAGTCCTAGCCATCAGATGTTGCTCCTACCATTTAAGTCAGCCCTGTATCTTCTATTATCCATGTCACCTCTAATCTACATCTTGGCCAGAATCCAAAGGAGCAGGCTAAGGGCCAAAAGGCAGATTGCCAGAAATCACAGACCTATATACCTTCTAAGACCCCTCCCAGAAAATGGGCAGGGTCTGCAGGTAAGGAATCTGGTTCCCAAAGCCTCGCCCAGATATGGGCAGGGCTCAGGTAATTATCTGTATCCGGGGGTAAGGCAGCACTTCTTGAAAATAGTCATAATTATAGAAAAATTATGGTAATACAAATAATATTCATATATCCTCAAATACTCTATTAATTCATTAATGAACTACATTAGAGTGGCATAGTTTTATAAGCAATGGACTAATATTGAAACATTACTTCAGTAATATTTCATTCTGTGTTCCTTGAATTTTGCTTACTAAATGTCCTATGCTTTTTTTTTTTTGAAGGGAGGGTCACACCTAGCAGCACTCAGGGGTTACTCCTGGCTCTACACTCAGAAATCGTTCCTGGCAGGCTCGGGGGACCATATGGGATGCTAGGATTCGAACCACTGTCTTTCTGCATGTTATCAAACACCTTACCACTGTGCTATCTCTCTGGCCCAAATTGTCCTATGCTATTCAAGGATCTCTTCCAGAAAAACACACTAAATATCATTATCAAGTCTCCTTAAGCTTCACTAAAGTGTGGCAATTAATTAAATAAGAATTAAGATTTGGAAAAGGATTTCACAATGCTGAGGTGGCATTTTCACTTCATAACATGGATAGATATTATAACAACATAATAAGTCACTGCTCAAATAATATTTGCTAGGTTCTTTAAGGTGTGGATTCTGCATTTCCTCCCTTTTTCATATTGAATTCTATGAAAAAAAGTCATTGCACAATTCACAATTAAAAGGAAAGAAATTCTATATACCTTATGGTTCCAGGTCTGATATCAAGGTCTTGAATACAATTGTTTTGACCTTTGAGTATGGTGTTAGATGGAGGTTACGTTCACAGGACCGATGCCACTGGACCAATTGTTGAAGAGGCTGTCATGCTCCATTTTGTGTTAATTTCCCCTTTATCAAAGATTAATTGATTGTCTGGAGACCATTCTCTGAATATTCAAGTCTATTCTACTGATCTGAGAGTTTGTCTTTATTCCAATGCCATGCTGTTTTAATGACTATTGCTTTGTATTATAATTTATAGTTTGGGAAAGTGATTCCTTCCATATTTTTTCCTTATCATTGATAGAAGAACATAGGTGAGACACTTCAGGACACTGAAACTAAAGGTATCTTTTAGGAGAAAACATCACTGTCAAAACAAGTGGAAGCAGAGATTAAATAAATGGAACCATATTAAGCTGAGAAGCTTCTTCACCTCAAAGGAAACAGTGACTAGGATACAAAGGCTTCCTACAGAATGGGAGAAACTATTCACTGCTGGTGAGAATGCTGTCTAGTTCAGCCTTTATGGAAAACAATATGGAAATTCCTCAAAAAACTGGAAATTGAGCTCTCATATGATCCCGCTATACCACTCATAGGGATATACCCTAGAATCACAAAAACATGACATAAAAATGCTTTCTGCATGCCTAGATTCATTATAGCATTATTTATTATAGCCAGAATCTAATAAAACAACTTGACAGTAGATGAGTGGCTAAAGAAACTGGTGTGTGTGTAGCCATCAGGAAAAAGAAAGTCATGGCATTTTTCTATATAGTATGGACACGGAAACTATTATACTGAGTGAAAAGGGTCAGCGGGAGAGAGATGGACAAGAATAGTCTCACTTATCTGTGGGATTTAGGAAAAATAAAAGACAGTATGTTAATAAGACTCAGAGAAAACAGAGATGAGGACTGGAAAGATCAGACCAAGTTTCATAATTTGCCACAAAGAGTGGTGAGTAAAATTAGAGGACTAACCAGGTTGCATTGGTGAAGGGGGAGGGGTGTTCTTTTTTTATAACTAAAACCCAACTACAAACATGTTTGTAATCCTGGTGCTTTGTTGGGTTACTGATCCTACCCTAACCAATAATTGTAATTCATCCTAGGGTGTGACCTGGTGATAGTATATTGGATTATTCCTTAGTGGTATTCTGCTCCTACCCTAGGGTGGTACCTGATTTTTGTCAATAAAAACAAGGTCTGAGGTAGACTGGGGCTCATTCTTCGGTCTTCTTCCACTGAATAAAGTTGATGTCTCCTGAAATCTGACTGTGGTAACAGGAGTAACAGGGGTTACTTGGGGGGACCATATGGGACGCTGGGGGATCAAACCATGGTCCTCCCTTGGCTAGCACTTGCAAGGCAGACACCTTACCTCTAGCGCCACCTCGCCAGCCCCTATTTTCTCATTTTTGAAGACTAACATTAAAGCCAAAATCTGGTCCTTTCTGGATGAGGACATTTAAAACTAATTCTTAATTATTTAAATTCCAAATTATTTTAGATTTATAATTTACATTATTAATTAATTGATTTAAATAATTTAATTCAAATTCTAATTTATTTATAATATCCTACTCTTACATGAATGCTGTCTTTTTCCTATTCTTTGTGTTGTTTCTTCTTAAATAAAATATATTTTTAAGGAACGAGATTCCTAAGAAAGGGAGGGTGTTACTCCAATCTTAGCTTAACTTACAGAAGTGGTCCTCAAACTACAGCCAGGGGACCACATATTGTATTTGTTCCCATTTTGTTTCTTCACATCAAAATAAGATGTATGCAGTGTGCATAGGAATTTATTCGTAATTTTTGTTTTTACTATAGTCTGGCCCTCCAATGGTCTGAGTGAGGGACAGTGAACTGGGCCCCTGTTTAAAAAGTTTGAGGACCCCTGGCTGACAGCCTGATAATTAATTCAATTAGAAATATTAAAATTTATCTAAACTTGTGAAGATCTTGAAATATATTGTTCCTTTTTTCAACCAGTGTTTAAAATAATTATATAATTACCACAGACACATAGGGAATTAGCTATAGAAAGATTAAGTTTTTTTTTTTTTTTTTTGGTTTTTGGGCCACACCCGGCAGTGCTCAGGGGTTATTCCTGGTTGTCTGCTCAGAAATAGCTCCTGGTATGCACTGGGGATCATATGGGACACCGGGATTCAAACCAACCACCTTTGGTCCTGGATCGGCTGCTTGCAAGGCAAACGCCACAGTACTATCTCTCCGGGCCCAAAAAGATTAAGTTTTAAAAAGAAGAGGATAATACACTAATATCTTTATCAAACTAAATTGGTGTGGTTCTGACCTCAGTACATAACAATTTTAATAAATACTCACTGGCAATTTTAATTGTTCATACTTTATATTAACTAATAAAAAGTTTATTTTTGATACACACAAAATGTACAACAGATTCGATGATTCTTCTTCCTTTTCTAATGCTGGCTTTCACTACCTAATTTCTTCCTCAACTGTTTAAACACTGAAAACACTTAAAACCTCAAATATACTCTATGTATATAAATGGTCATATGTGTGTATATGTATACACATATACACACATATATATATATACATACACATGTATCCACTTGTAAGTAAATTTTAACACTTGTGCTACTCATTAAATACAAGAAACATTAAGGCATACAGTTCACTTATGAGCCTCTACTGAAAATGTAGTTTGACTTCTAAATTACTTTACACTGCTAATGAGTAACCACTTAAGATTTTGATGTTTATTCACACAATTCTTTTAGAGTCAATTGAGGAAGAGACTAACTAGATTAGAAGGATAAATTTTAATTTAAGATACTCCAGTTGGAAATTACTAAAAGCTCTTTCTTTGCATTGCTTTGTATTTTCTCAAACACAAAGAGATTCTAAAGACACAGTCTTTAGTCAGTGCAGACACCAAAGATGACAGATGCAAGTAAGTAGAAAAAAATAATTTCTTTTTATTTACAAAAAAATCCAAATATTGGATGCTGTAAACACAATTCACAATCTGTTTCCTCAAGTACTGATTTAAACATGTCAGTTTTTAAGAGTCTATTCTCCATCATCTCTTTTCTACCTACAACACAGACTAAAGTCAAAGTATTTCAAAAGTGCCCCCAATGCAGCTTGTTGCTATAGGCCAGTGCAGAGAGGGCAATGGTTGTAGTGACTGGAAAGATAGTCAGTCAGCAGAACCTCCTCCATTCTGCAAAGGTTTGTGTCAAATCTCACCAAGTTACCTTGACATCTTCTGACTTTGTACTTTTACATAGACTTTGTTAGTAAGCCATTATTACAACAAAATATCAGATATTTTCTTAGCACTTAAAAGGCTATGCTATAAGAAATTTTAAAAGTTTATATTCAAATATGTACTACATATGAAATTATTTTTGCTTTTTGGTTTCACCTAACACATTTCATTTTCAAATAACAATAAAGCTTATTTTGAACTGTTGCTGATTTCAACATAACAATATTTTATATACAAGATAGTTCACAATATTTATTTGACAAACATTATTTTGAAAACAAGTTTATGTATAATAAAGCAACCAACTGTAAGCCAACAGAAAGGGGCATATAAAACATCACATTCACTTTTCATTTCTTCCTAGGCATGGCTTACAGGTAGCCTTCCATCCTTTGATATTTTTAGTCACATTTATATATTTATTAATATTTTAATAGTCCACCGATCACCAAAGTTAGCAGACATTTGATCCCTTTTCTAGAAAGGGAATGTTTATCTTGATGTAGGAATATCTTGACTAGACTTACTGCAAATAAAATAAGATTTTTTTGTCAAGGGCACTGTCACAGGTTAAGGGTTCTCTGACATGCCAGGCTGAATAAGTAAGAGAGCCTCCGGAATATAAAACTTCCTGTTTTAAAGTACAGCACACTAGGCAGGTAAACACAATAGCACACAAATCACAGGTACTGATCAGGAGTTTAGAGCTGTTCTTTTTGCTGACTTATATACATGGTCCCTCACCTGACATTCAAAATTTTAAGCCATACATCCACAAATAGATATTCTACTGTTTGGTCAGCTACATATGCACAAGACCATAATACAAACAAAAGAAAAATAAATTATATATTTTAAAGTAAATTCTGAAATCTGTCTTAAATATAGTTTCTTCTGTATGAATGCCAAGAGCTGACAATTCCAACTATATTCCCAATCCTGGAGTTAGCAAAAAAAAAAAAAAGGAGAAAATAAATAATAAGTATATGACCAAATGGTGTTCTTTCAAGCAAAAACTGTCATTAGTTAACACCAGGCTGTTACTGGTAGCAGAGTCAAATTACATCTTAGTTCTTTTTAAAATAGTGGACAATTCATTTATCAAGAGTTAGAACAAAAAAGAGAAAGCTATCACCAGCTGCCCAATGTTAACTAGAATTCTCATTTCCATAAGTTTTAGGAAACTTTAAAACTAGTATTCTGGTGCAGCTATAGTTTCTAACAGTGAATTATAAGATCCAATTTAAAAATGCAATATTTTTTCCTGGCAATTCATACGTACATTTTCAAACCCAAGGTTGAAGTGAGGGAGTTTAAGCCAACATGGGAGAAAGAAGTCCCTAGGAAACAGCAAGTGGCAGTGCAGTAGCTGGTACAGCACAGAATTCACAGGGAAGCTGCTACAGAAAAACTCAGCAAGTTCCTATTTAAGGCTCAAAGATAGAATCCCAAAATGCAATTCAGATATATTAATTAATCTACAAATGAGGATCTGAGTGATATATAGACAGACTAGGAAAATCATATTGTGAGGATATTTTCACCAATCCCTCTTTAAGTGATAAAAAAAAATCTAGTTGGTTCATAAGAGGAATAATCATGATAAGCAGGCATCCACTGGGACTACCTAGGATTATGCATGAGTTTAACAATACAAAGGGGAATATTTCATGTTTTATTTTTATTTTAAACAAATGCATTTTTAGAGATCAGTGTCTATACAAATTAAGAGCTGAGAGAAGAATAATTTTAAGACTGGCTATCATTAAATAAAATAATGTGTTTTATTCACATATTAAGATATAACTGGTCCCTTGGGAAAGAAAAAATAAAGATGGAGTCCATTCAACGCAAAGTGATTGGATTTAAAATACAGTACTAAATATTTAAATGCAGTGTGGCAATCAGATCAAAGATGCTTCATATTGGCATAAATTTATAAAATTTTATATAATATACATCTAATATAAATTTTAAGCAATTGTGCAAATACTCTTTAAAAAGGATCATTTCACATTTACTAAATTCTAGTGGTCCTAGAATGCAGAATGCATTCATTAAAAAATTCATTTAGGTAACAATAAGTAGTGTTGAGATCACCAAAAATTCTTTTTAGCAGTCGGAAATTTAAATAGATTATTACTTGTTCCAAGATCCACTGGATTATATACCATGGAAGCATGCAAGTATTACAAGAAATAAAAGGCTCCAAACCATCAAAATAGCAGTTCATTAAAATAATTCAGAGTTCTCTGCCAAACAGTCTCCCATTTGGAAAATTCTATGGCTCACAAAAAAGGAAAATAAAAACACTCACTAAAAAGTATAATCTCTGTCTTCCTATCAAATATATTATTTATTTTCCTCTTTCATCTAATATTTTTAAGATGTGGTTTTAATTTCTCACTGCAATATGCCCGGGTTGCATGTCATCCTGTTGACAACATAAAAACACATAATTTAAACAATTCCTATGTGCTACATTATTCTAGATCAGAGTCAATTATTTAGTATCTATACACATATACCTGGGTATATGTATATAATACATACATGTGCATATTTGTGAAATATATACACATAATACACTTTCACATATACACATGTGCACACGGTGTGATATTATCACAAATGCATATTGCTGGTAATAATATACCAACTATGTCTACTTTACACAAGTGTTTGTGGAGGAAAAAAATAGGGCATTTCCTCCACAATTCACAAGCTTATTTTATTTTCTTGAGTCCCTGATAAAGCAGAAGTCAATAAACTTAAAATTATCCCCACTTTAAATTTTTAGAAAGCAACAGGCACTTTGATGAATATTTGTATATATCGGTATGTAACAAATATAATAACTATATTCTACTATCTCTTCTACAGGGGCATTTTTTAATCTTTTAAATCTTTGGTCTTTGAGCATACTTGTTGCAGCTGTTTTTGTTTGCATTTTCACATTTTGAAAAATGTGAGCTATGCGTGCAACTGGAAATAACAGATTGTGTCATCCTAAATTCTGCAATTTGTTATGAGAACTTCAACCTACTACTGTTCGTTTACAGTGATATGTTACTGTTAACACAATGTTAAGTACATAGAAAGCATTTACTACAAGACTTGGAGAGAAACCCCAATGTTGGCATTTCCTTTCTTGTATTATAGTTATTATCTGAAGCTGAATCCTCTCTTTTCATATCCCATCAGACAGCTAAGTAGGCATGAGATCTTTCTTCTTTTATTTTTGTGAAATCAATCTAAAAAAAAACAAACAACACCACTCTTCTTCCCCTATGGCAAGCTATGGGAGCAGGTACTGCAAACCCACGTTGTCAATAAGCATTACCACCTCCTCTTAATGTTTTAGGAGACTCTGGTTGCTCTCCTGTTTGAGGATAGAATTCAAATTGAGTAGAATTAGATTGGCAGGTTGTTGGAGAGTCATTTGTGTTATTTTGAGGTTATACTTCTGAACTTGTAGATTCACAAGGTTTACCAAGGTTAGATCAGCAGCACAAAACACATACCTAAGCCTTCCTTCCTTCCTTCCTTCCTTCCTTCCTTCCTTCCTTCCTTCCTTCCTTCCTTCCTTCCTTCCTTCCTTCCTTCCCTCCCTTCTTCCCTCCCTCCCTCCTTCCTTTTTCCTTCCTTCCTTCCCTTTCTTTTTATATTTATTTCTTTTTGGTTTCCCCATATTGTTTGGATTGGCTTCCCACCGGACATTTTTAAATAATTCTTAATTGCAGGGTAGCCAAGTGGAGTATGTCTGCTGCTGGCATGTGAATACTGGCTGAACCTGTGCAATGTAGTAATTGCTGAAGTTGGCATCTGCTACATAGGGGGCCGGCTGGTAATAGCAAGTGACATTAGCCACATTAGGGATGACATTTTGGTCAGCTAGCACCCGGATTGCCAGCATTGTAATAAGGTTTAAAGTCTGTCTTCTTTCATGTCCCATCAGGCACACTGTACTTTCATTCACCACTCTGTGTAGGGTCATGAGATAGTCATACTTGCGGTCTTCTAATCCCACGAAGTGGTTCTGCAAATAGGACTCCAGTTTTCTCTGCTGTTCTCCGATGTCTGAGAAGTCAATGAAAAATCTGGAACACATATACCGCTGTAGGGTCTTGATCTCATCAGAGGCAGGCCTAAACCCCCTCACCAAAAGGTTACAATACTTTAGCAGGCCTCCTCCTCTGATTTCTTCTGGGTTCCTAGTGGCAATGATCTTGTTGCAAAGGTGATCAAAGGCTTCCTGGAAATCTCCGTAAACGCTTTCGCCAATTATGGTGGGGTGAAATGTTTCAGTCATTGGATTCTCTGAGCATTCATAAAAGAGGAGAAGAGAGTCTAATTTGATTTGAAAAGAATCTACACTAAATTCAAACTGCCTCCGGAGGGAATCCACAAATTTCAGTTCCACATTTTTGCCACTGTTGTTCGATAGGGAGATAAGACTCCATCGATCAGAGTCATTGCACACTTTAACCATTTTCTGCACGTAAGCTTCCTACAATTTAAAAGATAACACAAGATAAGCAAATCTAGATATAATAAATACATCCTCTTTACAACTTACTCATTTTCCCCATTCCTTTTTGTCAAGTTTCAGCAAAACACTACTACAAGCTTAAACAATGTTCTGGAAACAACAACAAAAAAATTTAACGAGTGGTTTTACTGTCTGGAAAAGAGATGCAAAGTAATAGTTTGAGGCTTTTGGCAAAAGGAGTGGAGAACTAAGAGGTTCTGTTGTCATGTCTGACATTTGAAAAGTTATTTTTTATGGTCTTTAAAAAACTAGAACTTCACAAAACAGCCACACACAGTCCTTAAAAGTCAGAGGGAGTGCAGTGAAAAGTTGGCCACGTTTTTCACCTTCATCCCTAATCACTCAACCTCTCTATTCCTACGTGATGGATTACAGTATCCTACCAGTTCTTCCAGGGAAGACTGCGATTTCCAGATAAATAGAAACTAAGTTAGACAATCAAGGAGGTTGATGGTTCAGAAAGGCAAACTCTGCGCTGAAGCTAAGAGGATTGGGAGTCATGATCTCTAGGACAGAGACCTGATAGAAAGTCTTGCCCTCCCAGAGTTCCATCCTCATAGATGGCAAAATGAAGACAGGAGGAGTCCAAACAATCCCTGACTTTCTTCAGGCTGTGTTTTCCCAAAGGGGAGACCCTAAAGGTAATCAAGACCTTTTTTTTTTGTTGTTGTTACATCATTTCACTCTTGCATCTAGTTGATGGAACTGTGGAAGCACCCCCAAGCCGAGAAAGTGGGGGAGTTTTTGACTAAGGGGTGCGGTGAGCCAAGGAAGCAAGTAGCCAGGAATTGTGGCACTGGATCACCAAGACAGTGGCACCCTTTTACACCATCCTCATCTTTCTGGCTGATCCTGGAGAGCCCCAGGGAAGCCCCCCACCAGTCCTCTTACCTTGAGCGTGAGGGGTGTGATCTTCTCTTTGTTCACCCCTTCAGGCAAGAAGTCCAAAAGGCAGTCGAGCACGACGTCCTTCACCGTCTGAAACTCTTGCTCGCCGCGCAGGTCGGCGAAGAAGATGAGGTCCAGATCTTTGTAGCCCAGGCCGCTGTCCTGGTGCAGGACGTGGCTGGCGGCCGAGCCATTGAGGCGCACGTCGCGCACCCCGATGCACTTGTCAGCCAGCCGCCTGCGCACCACCTTGACGATCAGGCTGGGCTGCAGCTCCAGGGTGGGGAAGTTGCCGCGCCCGTGGATCGGGATGGTCTCGCTCAGCAGCCCGTCCAGCCGCTGCACTTGCTCCCAGTTCAGCACGTTGCAGTGCGCCGCGGGGCTTTCGCAATAGTCCGGGCAGCGCGCGCCCGAGTCTTCGCTCGACGCGGCGCAAAATCCGTCGCCCAGGGGGATGTAGGCGCCGCTGGACAGATCGTCGTCGGCCATGGCCAGGTCTCCTTCAGCCTTGAAGGGACCAGCAAGCTACGACACTCGGTCCTGATCAGTCCTAGATATAAAAAAAAAAAAATTAAAAATGAGGGGAAGTGAGGAGAAAGAAGTGCGGTGAATCTTGCATGCCCCAAACTCAGGCCCTGCAAGGAAGAAGCGCACCCACTCCCAGCTGGACCCCTAGACTGGGGTTAGTTACCCCCCCCCCCGGATTTTCCTCCACTACTAGTACCCCATACCGCGCTGGCCATGCCCAGTCTAGAGCAGCCCCCCGCACCGAAAGAATTGCTAATGCATCTGGAAAAGGCGAGCGGGAGTGTCGTCGGAGTGTCACCTGGAGGCGGCCGCCCCTCGGAGGACAGCTGCGAGCGAGGCGCGGCGCGAGCGGAGCAGAGTCTTCGCGTCCGGCCGCAGGGAGCGAGCGAGTGAGTCCTCTTCTCGCAGAGCCGGACCGCTGACGCCGGACACTCCCGCCCGCGCCCCCGCCCCCCGCACCTTCGCCGCCTCGGCTGCGAGTGAGTCTGGGGAGGGAGGTGGCGGCTTCTGCAGCTGCGGCCGCCCTGCGCACGCCGGAGTCTCCGGAGATTTAGCTGTATAGCGCGGCGGGGGGAAAGGGCTTCAGTACTTTTTTTTTATACTGGGCCTCTCAGCCCTTCCGGGCTTCTGGTGCAGCGTGCTGGCCACACCCTCTCATTTGCATGAAGTGTCAGCCCTGGCCCCGAGCGGACCAAGCGTCCTCCTACCGCTGAAGAGTGTGTGTGTGTCTGTGTGTTTGTGTGTGTCTGTGTGTCTTTGAAGGCGTCTCAAAGACTCCCGAAAATCGCGCTACGAGCGCAACTTCCCCCCTTCAGATCTCCCCCTCCAAGCCCCCTCAGAGTCCGCTAACTCCCTCTAGTTTCCTGTATTCCTCTTTGCAGATCCGAAACCGAGGAGATCACGGCCCGCGGAAGTCAAAGTCCGCTGTTTTTCGGATCCCTAGCGGCTTCCTGGCTTTCGGGTTTCGATTCCCGACTCCCTCGGGGAAGCTTTCAGACCCACAGAACCCGGGGGCGGAGCGCGGCGGCTCTCTCTCTCTCTCTCTCTCTC
>PVKC010022892.1:0-17516 GCA_004027635.1 Crocidura indochinensis
AATAAAATTGAAAGGAAAGAAGAAAAGAAAAAAATAAAGTGGGAGAGCATATATGGCAAGTTTCTTTTTTTCATAGTCACAGTAAATGTTGGGAAATCAGAAAGAAAATTTCCTTGGCCTAAGAGATACAGGGTATCTCTACCCTAAACTTCATAAATTGTCATAAAACCTGCTATATACTCCAGGCATATTAGCTGTCAAACCCCAAGATCTTTCCTCATGGTCCTAGGAAAAGTTCCGTTCAGTTGCAGTTGTCAGAAATCATTTTTTAAGGACTTAGAACAATCAATTGTAAAGTTTGTGTGGAACCACAAAAGATCTAGGTTAGGCAAATTCATATTGAAAAACAATATTTTTGAACCTAACCTGAAATTTACTAGAAAGCCATAGTGATCAAAACAGCATACTACTGGAACAAAGACAGAGACTAAGACCAATGGGTCACAATAGAATATCCAGTGACATATGCCCAAATATATAGTCAACTAATATTTGACAAAGGAGTCAAGAAATTGAAATAGAACAAAGAAATTCTCTTCAACAAGTGGTGTTGGAACAACTGAATAACCACCTGTAAGAAATTAAAGATTGGAGATGGAGAGATAGCATAGAGATAAGGTGTTTGCCTTTCATACAGAAGGACGGTGGTTTGAATCCCAGCATCCCACATGATCCCCTGACCCTGCTGGGGCAATTTCTAAGCATAGAGCCAGGAGTAACCCCTGAGCACTGCCAGGTGTGACCCAAAAACCAAAAAAAAAAAAAAAAAAAAAAAAAAAAAAAAAAAAAAAAAAAAAAAAGAAAAAAAAAAAGAAAGAAAGAAAAAGAAAAGAAACTAAACTAAAGATTGATCCATACCTCACACAAAAGATTGAGCCATACCTCACACATACCTTACACAAAGTCATCTCAAATGGATTAAAGACCTTGAAATCAGACCTGAAATTATAAAGTTAATTGAGGAAAATGTAGGCAGAACACTCCAAGACTTAATCATCAAAGAAGTCTTCCATGATAGGGCTATAGCATCAAATCTGAATAAATGGAAACCATATCAAACTAAAAAGTGTCTGTATGCAAAAAAAAATGAACTGAAATTATAAGCCAGTTAACTGAGTAGGAGAAAATTTTTTCACTTAACACATCAGATAAATGTTTGATATCTAGGATATACAAAGCACTCAAAAAGGTTAGCTTCACAAAACCTTAAAAAACATTGAAAAATGGGTAGAAGAAATGAACAGACACTTCTCTGAGGAAAACCAACAGATGGCCAACAGACATATGAAAATATGTTCATCATCACTTATCATTAGGGAAATTCAAATCAAGACAACAGTTAGTCACTTACACCAGTGAGGATAGCACATATCAAAAATAATGGAACCAATCTCTGTTGGCAGGGATAAGAAAGGAACTCTCATCTACTGCTGGTGAAAATGCTTCCTGGTCTAAACCCTATGGAAAACAGCATGGAGGGTTTTCAGTAAACACAAAATTGATCTGCCATATGACCCTGAAATCCCTCCCTTGGGTATCTATCCCTAGACAATAATCCAAAGGTATATATTCACATGACTATTCATTGCAGCACTTAGTACAATAACCAAGACTTGGAATCAAACTAAATGTCCAACAACAGAGGTAAAGATGTGGTACACATACACAATAAAATACTACATAGCAGTAAGAAATGATACAATCATGCAATTTCCAGCAACATGGATGGAACTAGAAAATATTATGTTAAATAAAGTAAGCCAGAAAAAGGATAAATGCAGAATGATATCACTGATATGTGGTATTTAGAATAATTCCACGAAGATACACAATGTCTAAAGCAGGTGTCTCAAACTCAATTTACCTGGGGGCCGCAGGAGGCAAAGTCGGGGTGATCCTTGAGTGAAAGTCAGTAGTAAGCCTTGATCATTGGGGCATGTGATCCAAACAACTAAAACAAAACAAAACAAACAAAAAAGATTCCTCTAGGGCAAGGCCACAAAACGTTGTATGGAGGGCCGCAAATGGCCCATGGGTCGCGAGTTTGAGACTCCTGGTTTAAAGGGTAGATTACTCCAAACACCAGGTGCCAGGGTATAGCGAGAGGAAACAAATCAAGTGGAAGAGGAGAAACACAAAGCCTCTCTTTTATACTACAAAGAAACTTACAACAATGAAAACAGATATTTAGATTGAACAGGTGTTCAAGCAACATCTTACTTCAAACGCCTATAAAAATATTCCAATGTTTTTATCTTATTGGCAGAAGCAGGTGCATAATATGATTGAATACCAGGGACTCCCACTGCAGTGCTACTAGTAGTATGCCATAGTGCCTTAATTTTATTATGTATAAAATAACTCTTCAACTTCTTTGTCCATAGGGTTTCTAAGAAAATAGGTTGGACACCCTAATTTTGTAATTCAGTGCTCTATCATATTAGACTCCAAATACAGTGCTTATTATGACAATGTTGACAAAATACTCCAATTTATCAATTTCCTTTTGATTATGTCTGCTACTTTGACTTAAAGTTTATGGACATAGAGGCCATTGAAATAGGCAACTGCACAGAGTAGCATTTTGTTACAGACCACACCTGCACCCATTGAGTATGTTTTTGCAAATTACTATTATCCTTTTATTTTCTTTCTCTCCTTTTCTCTTCTTTTTCAATTCAAGCTATATTACTATTACTTATCATAATGCCATGCTGTCAGTTTCCTTTCAGGAAAGAAACTTCAATGCATAAGATATGGTGAATGATAATACATAGTGTAGTATAGTGATTATTACTATATTGCTTAGTACTCTAGACGTGAAAACTATGTTTATCCTAAAATGTTTAATACACAATCTAACCCTGAAAGCTTCATTTAGCAAAGTTTATCCCTGCCATTGATGAAGTGCCTAGAAATTAGAAACCGTTTATCTCCAATATTCCAGGACAATATTTTAATCAATTTTTTCTTTCGGGGTCGGAGAGATAGCATGGAGATAAGGCGTTTGCCTTTCATGCAGAAGGATGGTGGTTCAAATCCCGGCATCCCATATGTTCCCCTGTGCCTGCCAGGGACGACTTCTGAGTATAGAGCCAGGAGTAACCCTTGAGCTCTGCCAGGTGTGACCCAAAACAAACAAACAAACAAACAAACAAAAAAGAAAATGTCAAAAAAAATTTTCGGGGCCAGAGTGATAGCATGGAGGTAAGGCCTTTGCCTTTCATGCAGAAGGTCATTTATTTGAATCCCGGCTTCCCACATGGTCCCCCTAGTCTGCCAGGAGCGACTTCTGAGCATGGAGACACTGCCAGGTGTGATGCAAAAAAGAAAACAAAAAAATTATTTTCTTTCATCCTTTTAAATTATTTATTTGTATAGATTTATTTTTTTTCAAGTGTTCTGGCCTGTCCCATAAGAGTCAGGCCTCCAACTGCAACCTATGAATGGATCGTCTATAAGTGGGCGTGAATGTGTATGCAGTGACTCCTCTAATGTCTGCCTAATCTGTATTGTAAACAATCCATGCCAAAATTGTATATAGCCCCTGTAAAATATTTTCTCCCCACCCCCATTCAAAACTCCTTCTATCTCCACTCACTCAATCTTGATCTGTTCTCTCTCCATATTTAGCCCTCTTTACCCTCAGTTCTTAACTCTTTAGAAACAAAAACTGTCCCTCTGCTCCATACGCTAACACCAGGCTCCCAAAGCAAAAGGACACCCTCTCAACCCTCTCAGCCTGCCAAGAAGCTGCAGCCACCACTCCTGTTGATGCTTTCCATTCTGCCCTCTTTCTCCCACCCCCTTCAATGTGGACTGTTGCCTGCCACTGAATTCAGCTCCAGACTTCCAGTTCGAGGACACTACCTGATCCCTTACTGCTACAAACCATTTCTCAAACTCATGGTGTAAAAAGACTTGATGGAGATATCTGTATTTTCGTTGTATGTTTACTTCCTTAATAATTACAACTCTTTTTTTTTTTTTTTTTTTTTGGTTTTTGGTTTTTGGGTCACATCCGATGGTTCTCAGGGGTTACTCCTGGCTCCATGCTCAGAAATTGTTCCTGGTAGGCACGGGGAACCATATGGGGCACCGGGATTCGAACCAATGACCTTTTGCATGAAAGGCAAGCGCCTTACCTCCATGCTATCTCCCAGGCCCCAATAATTACAACTCTTTATTTCCAAATATAGAGGTAGCCTCCTCCATTGCACCCCTCTTTTTTGTTTGTTTTGGTTCTGCTTAGTAAAAAAAAATCTAGTAAATAAATCTTGCTTGGGATAAAAGCACAGGTCAAAACCAGGGCACAGAAATTGTATAGCTTGTAATTTTTACTCCAAAATGTACCAATAATATAATATGGCATTGTTCCTTTCTGCATAGGAACACTAAAATGGGGTAAATCTTATGTATAGAAACAAGTTCTTATCTACTAGGGATAAGAACCCATGAATTTTATATACTAGGGCATCTTTCACCCTGAATATTTGTCATGGGGACACTACTTAGACATGTGATCAGACTTTGACTGCTCAATCCTCATATTTCTATGGCTTTTTACAAATTGAGAAAAGAAAGAGTAGATGGTACCAGGGACAAAGCAGTTTCATGAGCATTGAGTGGAAATAAAAATGATCAGACCTAAATACCCAACCCAAAGTAAATGACAATAGAAGCAAAAGACTTAGACTACAACAAGCAATACACAAAAGGGACCTGTTATACTAGCAGTTCAGGGAGCTAAGAGTGGAGATATGAGAGACATGCTGGAACCTATAGTGGAGGGAAGTCAACACGGATGGTGGAAATGGCCCTAATTTACTGTCACTATGTAACGGAAATTCAACTGTGAAAGACTTTATTTCACATTGGTCTCAATAAAAATTATTAAATAAATAAAAGGGAAAGGTAATTATATTTTATTTCATTTTCCTGAAAAGAGAAAAATCTATGAGGGCACCTATTGCCACATTAATGGGCAACCCTTTAGATTCAGTTCTATCTACTTTAAGAAAGCAAATAACCAATATAAGTCATAAAAATAAAATATATCAAGACTTGTGCATGAACCTGACTAAATTTAATGTTTTATATGTCAAAGTTTTTAACCAGTAATTCCATGTCTTCAGCTGGTGCTCTGCTTCAAATCTGGCATTGTTTCACCAAGTGCACCTGAAATGAGGGCATAAGAAAGACACCAGATTTTTATTCACAGCAACAGCTTCCAGTCCAGACAGCTTCAAAGTAAATGCAAGCAAGATCTTGCTGTGACTTTGTGACCAAAGATTTAATGTTCTCATACCATTAGTGAGTTCTGGCACTTTATCAAACCTGAGATATTGACTAATTGCTGATTTATTTTTTTTCATAGTATTATTTTCTTCAGTACTCTGATCTACCTTCATTTTTTTGGAAACAAGTTGAATCAGCCCATTCATATTCTCTGTGAGTTCTATGAGGTATGCCTTTTCACATATTTAAATAGAAGACACTTTTATTTTTAAACTGTTTCTATTGAAATGACCTTGTTTGGTGTTTTATTCACTTGCTTTAAGATATATCTTTTTAAAAATAACCACATTCCTGTACATTCAAGGGAATAATTAATAAAATATATTGTTTGGTATAATTTTTAGTCCAATAATGTTCGAAAATTCTTTTCTTAAGCAGGATGAAATGATAACATAACTAGAAATAGTTCTCTTTTTTTTCTGTTGGTTCATGAGTCTCACCCAGATGTGATCAGGGAATATACTATCTCTGTGTATGGGAGACCACATTCTGAGGCTAGAATCAGAGTTTGCTATATTCACAACAAACAACTTAAACCTGTACTATCTTTTTTGCCAACTAAAAAAATTTCTAGGACCAGGGAAATAGGATCGCACAAAGGGTGCTTGCCTTTAACATAGATGGCCCAGGTTAAGCCTTCAGTATTCCATATGTTCCTCTGGACACTACCAGAAATGATTCCAGAGTGCAGTCAAGAATATCCCTTTGGGGCAGGTGAGGTAGCGCTAGAGGTAAGGTGTCTGCCTTGCAAGCGCTAGCCATGGAAGGACTGTGGTTCGATCCAATCCCCTGGCTTCCCATATGGTCCCCCCAAGCCAGGGGCAATTTCTGAGCGCTTAGCCAGGAGAAACCCCTGAGTATCAAATGGGTGTGGCTCGAAAAACCAAAAAAAAATAAATAAATAATTACCTGAGCATTGTAACATGTGGCTCCAAAGCCAAAAAAAAAAAAACAAACAAACAAACAAAAAAAAAACAACAAAAAGGATTTCTAAAGAGCATTTAGTCCAGAATGAAAAAGGTTCTAGAATTAAGGTAGATGTTCCTTTTCTTTTTCCAGTCCAGATCTGGTAGTAATTATAACTTCTATTCTATAGATTTTCTTCCTTCTTTATATTTTAAATTATTTTCCACACAATATGTATAAGTAAAGGAGGATTTAGAATTATTTTTGTCAAGAGCTAGAAAAACTTTACCAATTTTTCTTCATTTAATAGCTTTTGCCACTCTTATTCCCTCCTGGCCAGCATATGATGCTTCATGGAACCATGTTTTTGGGAACTTTTCCATTTAGAATTTCTAAGTGACCTGTTTTACTACTGAGTGCTTTGTGCCTCATGTGATAATAATAATAATCATAAATAATAATTGGAAATATTAGAGCAGCACTAGAAAATACACAGTGTCTATAACCAAACTACAGCTAACAAAAGTTAACATATATATCTGAATTAAAGGACCTAAATGCCTGTCATTTGACTCCATTTCTTTTCACCCATCTTTACTCATGGCATATGACATTTGGAGGAAAGCAGAGGTTGGTGACAACACCATTTGAGACTTACAATATCTTGAAAGTATCCAAGTATATAAATATATTTCTTCCTGTTTATTTATGAACTCAAGAGAGTGCTAATTGCAGCCAAGTTGTCTAGAACTGATTTAGATCTCTTTGGCAGTGTCACCTTGGCTGAGTTACTTTACCTTTCTGATATTTTGTCAAGTATGGAAAATGGCACCTGCTCTTAAATGTGGCTAATCAAAGAAGCTATGCAAAAGAGCTTTGCTTTCTCTACAAGAATGGTTCGAGTCTACATAATTATAAGGAATTATTAAGATACTGATATTTTCAGGCTGGGTTAAATGTGATTGAATTTTATGCCATTAAATGTGCATGTTCAGTGATTTTGTTATTGGTGGGCTGATTCTTGGTATGTTAATGAAGACCTATGTATAGTTTTCTTGATTAACTCATAGCTCAGGACTTGTTACTTCAAGCACCAAACAAGATTCAGTTTTTTGAGGTGTTGCATCCAGTATCTCAATTATTCATCTTAGGAATTAGTATAAAATTAGCACAGATCCCTGTTCATATGGAAATAGATGAGTATGTTAATTGGGATGTTGTAACTGGAAAAAATCTTGCATGATGAAACATTTGATATTAATACCTTTGATTGGAAGTTATATATTACATTGTTAGTAAATATAATTCATTCATGTATACTAAACAATTGTTTTATGGACTTTTTATTCACTTCCAAAATACAAACTATTCACTATGCTGGAAATTTTTTTGTAATAGAAATACATTTATACATATTTCATTCTGTGGTGCCAAGAATTTAACCCAGGGCCTCACATAACACAAGGCAAATGCTATACCAGTGAGTCACATACCCAGTCATATAACACATGTTTTATAGTGTGAAAAAAACTTATAGTTAAAAAAGTTAAAACATTGAAAGTTATTTCTTGCCTTTTTATATATTTTTATCACTTTTCATGTTCAACTTTTCATATTTGGCTGCTGTAATGGTTAACTTCTAATCAAAATGAAATAATTAGGATGCATTTCCATCAATTATCCAGAGTAAATAATAAGCATGTATCACTTATATTTCTTGTTCCTTCCATGAAGTTTCTCAAAGTTTTTTTAACTTTATATAAAAAGTTAATTCCAAGTAATAGAATATTAAAAAGTTGATTCCAAGAACAAATTCCAAGAATTTGTAAAAATGTTGAATGTGGCCCAGAAACACAATCACTATCTTCTCACTGGGCCAGCCCCATAGAATCATTCTGTTCTGGAAAGAGATATAAACCAAGCTGTGAACAATTATGAGTACACTGGCCACACAGCTGAAAGCTGGAAATCTCAGAAGAAAAGAGTGGGCCTAGCCATTGCCCTGCCAAAGCCACATCTGATGCACCCATTACCCATAATTGGTGCTTTGTTTATGATCCTATTTCACCATTCGTCTATGATTCTTTGCAGATATACTAATCTGACCAAACTGGTACATCTACACAGTGGAATACTATGCAGTTGTTAGGGAAATGATGTCATAAAATTTGCTTATACATGGATGTACATGGAGACTATTGTGTTGAGTGAAATGAGTCAGAGGGAGAGAGATATACACAGAATAGTCTCAATTGTCTGTGGGATTTAAGAAAAATAAAAGACAGTATAGTAATAATACCCAGATACAATAGAGATGAGGATCAGAAGGACCTGTCCATGATATAAAGCTTACCACGAAGAAATAAAAAAAAGAAAAATCTTACCACGTAGAGAGGTGAGTGCAGATAAACTGCACTAACAACTAACATGACAATGATAATGAGAGAGAGAAATAGAATGCCTGTCACAAAGACAGGCAGGGGGGTGGTGGAAGGGGGCAATGGTGAACGTTGGAGGCAGGAAAGTTACAGTTACACTGGTGAAGGGTAGTATACATTGAATGACTTATACCCAATTATAAACATTTTTGTAACCATTCAAATATAAACATTATTTAAAAAAAAGAGAAGAAACCTAAAGGGCCTTTTTAGTATACTATGTCAGTGCAACATTTTGTTCCAAAACTGAATAGAGGGGCCGGAGCAGTGGCAAAAGCAGTAGGGCATCTGCCTTGCACAGGTTAGCCTAAGATAGTGGTCGGCAACCTGCAGCTCGCGAGCCACATGTGGCTCTTTACATTTTTAATTTGGCTTTTCTGTGTGCTGGTGCTCCAGGAGTCAGGACCCTGCTCCTACCAGGGTTCCTCAAACTTTTTAAACAGGGGCCCAGTTCACTGTCCCTCAGACCATTGGAGGGCCAGTAAAAACAAAAATTATGAACAAATTTCTATGCACACTTTACATCTTATTTTGATGTGAAGAAACAAAATGGGAACAAATACAATACGTGGCCCATGGGCCGTAGTTTGAGGGCCACTCTTAGACTCTCTCAGTGCCCGCCCTGTGTGCAGCCCCTGCAGCAGCCTCTAAGAGTGTAAGATAATACCCAGTATCAACCCTAAACAAAGGCGTTCCCCCAATGTCATCCTTTCTTAAACCTCTTCCTTTGATATGTAAAAGTCCACAGAATATGTACTTTTGTGTCTCTCTCTTGACCTGTAGCCTCCTGGTATTGGGAATTGGTTTTAACAAAGAAAGAGGTGCTCTAGCTTTTTGGGCTGGAGGCAGAGAGTAAAACGTGAAAGGTCATGGACTCCATGATCACCTTTCCTGGCTAGCTTGGTTTATTATTTCTTTCCTGCTACCCTGCTTCTTCAGACTAGGTTGGGTGGGGTTTAGAAATACAGTGCCTGGAGTGATCTTAAAACATATATTTTCTTCTGCTCAAGAGTGGGCATCTTCCATGAAGGGATTCTCAACCAAGTTTTCTTTTCCATGGATTCTCATGTTCAGAGTACTCATGATTAAAGTTGTGAACTAATGCCCATAAATGCTGTTTTTCATATTGATTATGACTTTCTGCATAATATAAGTGCCAATCAGAAATTTTTTGCAAGAGTGGAAGCATTTCAATATCTCCTTCACAGACACAGCTATCCCAGAATCAGATATTTTTAACACGTCCATCTTATGTCTCATTGTAAAAATTACTTGTGAAACTCACCTGCAGAGAAATGTTAAATTAATAGAGAAAATGAACAATGGCTACCAAATACACAAGCTTAGCTACCCATTCCTTGTCCAACTGGGGCTGTACAAAGTCAGAGTTCTGCTCTCACAGGAACTGCACTACTTCTTCCCTCTTGCCAACAAGGCGAGAGAGCACCCTTCCCTGAACAGCCACTTCACTTCTTCATGGAGAAAATGCTAGTAGTGGGCATCCATACTCTCACCCACATGGTGAATAACCTGGATTTGATCACAATTGTGAATTTCACAAATTATCTTTACTGTGTCATCTGTCACAGAATTTAGTTCAGTAGGGAGTTTTTTTTATTCCAGTCTATCATACAATGAGTTAATACAATGTACAGGTGTGCAACTTCTGTTTCTTGTCACTACACAAAAACACTGATCAATGCACAGTACATCATTTGTATATACATCAACACATCAGATTATTATTCTGAGTGAAATGAGTCAAAAGGAGAGGTGTAGACACAGAATAATCATTTCTGGCATGTAAGAATAATAAATGGCAATATGGTAATAATATCTAGAGAAAATAGGGATGAGGGACAGGAGGACTTATCCATGATAGGAAGCTTGCCATAAAAAGTGGTTAGTTCAGTTAGAATAGAGAAAGGTACATTATGACATTGACAGTTGGAACATATCTCTCTGGACAAGAACTGGATGCTGAAAATGATTAAGTGACAGGTATGGTACCCTTTAATTAACAATATTCCAAACCACGGTGTCATAAAGGAAAAATTGCAAATCTCAGTGTCGTAAAGGAAAAGAGAGATAGAGAAAAACAAGCAAAATACCTGCCCCTGACATAGGCAGAGGAGGGTGAAGGAGAAGGAAACAAGGGACATTGGTGGTGGGGAAAGTGCACGGTGAAGGGTGGTGTATACTCTATGATTGAGACTCAAATATGAATAATTTTGTAACAAATATGCTTAAGTAAAAATTATTTTTAAGATGTTTCAGGCACTCTATCATAATTCCTTTATGATATATCATATGCCTTTAACAAAGTGCCATTTTTGTTTTGTGTGTATTTTAGTTTGGTTTCTTGCAGCACACATTAAAGTGTCAATAGATTTTTTTTCTTTTCAATGAAATCACTACTTTTCTCTGGAACACTGTCCTTGCTTTTAAAAACTGTTAAAATGTTTTTCTCTTTTATCTGTTTCATCTCCATATTGTAGGGTTTCAATTTTTCAGCACATTTTGGTTATCAAGAGGAAATGTTTTGAAATGTTTTGCTTCCTTATTATCAGAAATCAAAGCATATTCCTCGAGAAGGGTGTTCACTATCTAGAATTAACAAATGATCAGTGAACTCAAAAACTGTATTTCACAGTGGATGTCACTTCACATCTAAATCCGCTTAATCATAAAATACAGGGGAAAGGAAACACAATTTTTTCAATGTTAGAAGAAGTTATTTCGTTTGAAAACAAATTATCTGTTTTTTCTCAAGAGAAATTTTGATTCACCTTCCAAGCCTGTTGAAACATTGCCAAGAAAATAATTCTGATATTGATATTACCTATTTAAAAATAGCACTTTTAAATATGAGGGAAGTTTTTTTCAAGAGGTTTCAGGATTTCAGAAACAGCACTTTGCTGTTTGGCCTTTGTTAAAAAAACCTCTGGATGCCACTGTCATGGAATTAAATTTTTCTCCCTTTAATATCAAAATCGGCAACTTTGAAAAGCAATTGCAGGATTAAAAAAAAAAAGAACTGTGGAGCTCAAAATTTGAACATCTTTGTGCTAATTTAGAAAGATTAGAGAAACACAAATATGAACTTAGTTCACAGCACAAGTGGTCTGCTTTGAAAGACCCGGTGAAGGAATTTATGTTGATTTTTAACACCTGGAATAGTATTCCTGACTCATATAATCAACTAAAAAAGCTAGCGTTTGCTGTTCTTTCCTTGTTTGGGTCTACATATTGATGTGAACAATCATTTTCTAACATGAATCTTATCAAGAATAAATTGAGAAATCGTCTCATTGATGAGGAACTGGAATCGTGCCTAAAATGAAAAACAACAGCATACAAACCTGACTTACTCAAACTATGTAAGGAGATGCAAGACCAATGTTCACATTAGTGTTTGTGACTTTGTCAGTCATTGTTCAGATGTAATTTTCTCTACATTGTAAGGCAAATTTTATGGAATTTAACATTATTGATAAATAATATCTTTCTAAAGTTTTGTTTTATTAGTTGTGTTATTTGTATTCTCCTGACCTATGTGGATACTTGCATTCAGAATATTCTCAATAAAAACTTATTGAAACTAAAAATAGTGTACCATCCTATGTATTTTCTGTTTGAAAAATGTGGCTCTTGGGGCCGGAGAGATAGCATGGAGGTAAGGCGTTTGTAGAAGGTCGATGGTTCAAATCCCGGCATCCCATATGGTCCCCTGAGCCTGCCAGGAGCGATTTCTGACTATAAAGCCAGGAGTAACCCCTGAGTGCTGCCAAAACAAACAAACAAACAAAAAATGTGGCTCTCAAAATAAATTTCGATCATGGTTTTGGCGAGATTTGGTTCAGTTGAAAAAAAAGGTTGCCGAACACTGGCCTAGGACAACCACTGTTCAATGCCTGTTCCATTCTCCAATGTTTCAGATGGTCCCCAAGCTGGAGCGATTGCTGAGTACATAGCAAGGAGTAACCCCTGAGCATCACCGGGTGTGTCACCCTCACAAAAACAAAGAAAAAAAGTGAATAGAGAAAAAATATCAACTATGCTCCCAGATTCTTTGAATCACGTATTTCACAACCTAAAAAAAAAAAAAAAAAACACACTCCAACTTTTACCTACTTTCTCTCTATTGACTAGGGCTCAATCAAAGACATGAAGCTTAAGTGTGGAATGATCTTTCACTTGTTTGCTTGTTTTCGAATTTTGGACCACACTTGGTGAAGCTTAGGGGTTACTCCTGGCTATGTGCTCAGAAATCGCTCCTGGCTTGGAGACCATATGGGACCCAGGGGATTGAAACACGGTCCATCCTAAATTAGCGTGTGTAAGGCAAATGCCCTACTGCTTGCACCACTGCTTTGGTCCCAGCTCTGAAATTATCTTAAGGATTATATATTCAAAGGTTTGAGTTTGAATGGTTAGAATGAGGTCCTTTCCACTTGAACTTTTCTATGGGATATCTTCACCAAAGAAAACCTTATTTAATTTGATGGTCACAGAGTTATAAAGGAAATATATTCTGAGAAAGCACCTCTATTCTTCCCATACTCCCTTTAGACCTTTGAAACACATAGTATCACCTCTTTCATATTCTACTCATGTAGGTATTTTTAAGTTCCTATTTAATTTCAAGGTTCAACAAGAGAAAGCTTCTTGAACCTTTTGAAGAGAAATGGCAAAGTTCTGAAGAGCATACAGAACCAGAAGCACATAACCAGATTTGAATAACGTATTCAGTCTCAGGGCCTTAGATAAATGGAAAATGTGATATGGTTCTGTTTCTATTTCTATACTTCTCTTTCTTCTACTTCTTTATTTTTGGGGGGGTCACACCTGGTGACGCTCAGGGATACTCCTGGCTATGCGCTAAGAAATCGTTCCAGGTTTGGAGGACCACATGGAATGTTGGAGGATTGAACCACGGTGGGTCCTAGGCTAGTGCTTGAAAGGCAGACACCTTACCTCTAGCGCCACCGCTCTGGCCCCTATTGTTCTCTTTCTTCTATCAATATCAAAGAAAGGCAGAGGTATTGACAAGAAGTCTTAACTTTGCTTATGAAACTTATTAATAATATTTTTAATGCTTAATATATATATATATATACATGTGTATCATTTTTTATAATATCCTGATTACATAGAATAGTACATAGCATTAACACGTCATTGGTCCCAATGATTCTCAGAGGAGAATCTTCTATATTTAGATGACTCTTGTCATTTGAATGATAATAGGTTTTTCAGAGAGACACAGACAGAAGTAAGGGGAAAATGAGAGGAACAATGAAGGAAGACTAAACAAGTTTGAATACTGGGCACAAAAAAGAAATCAAGGGATATCACTTCAGTGTTTAAACCTGATTAACCTTTTGGAAAATGATTTAAAGCTTAAAATTACAAATAGTACTTGTATATTATAAGCAATTCCACTCCAAAGCATCTATCCCAAGAACACAAAAACATTAATCCAAAAAGATATATATCCACCTATGTTCATTGCAACATTATTTACAGCAGTCAAGATCCAAAAACAATCCAAGGGTTTTAATAGTAAATGATCTAGTAGAGAATTATTGCATTTATACATAAACAATAGAATACTACTCAACTAAGAAAGCTGAATTATTGCAATATTCTTCAACTTGTGAAATTGGAGAAAGTCAGGTTGACTGAAGTGAATCAGTATAAAAGACAAATGTCAGATGATTTTGCTAAAGCATGGTGAACTAAACAAAAGAAACATAGAAAGGAATTAGGCAATTTCCATTGGATGCAAATCCTGAGAATTTAAAATGAACTGTGAAATGACAAGGCTAAGTCTGAGGGAAGGATCTATGGACTATTATAGAGAGATTTTGTCACATTGGTGAAGGGATGGGTGTAAGTGCACTACAATGTTTTTAATATTAATCTTTTTAAATCAACATGTTTAATTGGATGATTTCCACTAACTTTACACAAAGTTCTTAACATCACAATCTAATGGAATACAAAACATTAAGTTATAGAGAAGGCAGCCCAGGCAGAATCACTTTCCACTTCAAGTTGGTCTAGGACAGTGGTCAGCAACATTTTTTTTCAACTGAGCCAAATCTTGCCAAAAACACGATTGAAATTTCTTTTGAGAGCCACGTTTGGGGGTGGGGGAGGTGTTTGCTTTTTTGTTTGTTTGTTTGTTTGTTTGTTTGTTTTTTATGGTGTTTTTGGCAGCACTCAGGAGTTACTCCTGGCTCTATGCTCAGAAATCGCTCCTGGCAGACTCAGGGAACCATATAAGATGCCAGGATTTAAACCTCCTGCATGAGAGGCAAAAGCCTTACCTCCATGTTATCTCTTCAGCTCTGAGAGCCACATTTTTAAAACTGAAAATACATAGGATGGTACACTATTTCTAGTTTCAATGAGTTTTTATTTGAGAATATTCTGCATATAAGTATTCACATAGGTCAGGAGGATACAAATAACACAACTAATGAAACAAAAACTTTAGAACGGTATTATATATTGATAACATTAAATTCCATAACATTTGCCTTACAATGTAGAGAAAATTACATTCGGACAATGACTGACAAAGTCACAAACACTAATGTGAACATAGGCCTTGCATTTCCTTGGATAGTTTGAGTAAGGCAGGTTTGTATGTTGTTGTTTTTAATATTAGGCATGATTCCAGGGTCTCATCGATGAGACGATTTCTCAATTTACTCTTGATAAGATTCATGCTTGAAAATGATTGTTCGCATAAATACGTAGACCCAAAAAAGGAAAGAATAGCAAACACTAGCTTTTATAGTTGTTTATATGACTCAGGAATACTCTTCCAGATGTTAAAAACCAACATATCTTCCTTCTCCAGGTCTTTCAAAGCAGACCACTTGTGCTGTGAACTAAGTTCACATTTGTGTTTCTCCAATCTTTCTAAATTAGCACAAAGACGGTCAAATTTCGAGCTACATAGTTCTTTGTTTTTTAAATGCAGAAATTGCATTTCAAATTTGCCAATGTCGATATTAAAAGGAGAAAAATTTAATTCTGTTATAGTGGCATCCAGAGATGTTTTTAAACAAAGGCCAATGTCGCTTTGTTGTTGTTTCTAAAATCCTGAAATCTCTTGAGAAAAGCTTCCCTCATATTTAAAAGTGCTGTTTTAAAATAGGTAATGTCAATATCAGAATTAATTTCTTGGCAATATTTCAACAGGCTTAGAAGGTGAATCAAAGTTTCTCTGTCAAAATTTAGAGCAAAAACAGATAATTTGTTTTCAAATGAAATAGCTTCTAACATAGAAAAAATTGTGTTTCTTTTCCCCTGTAGTTTATGAGTAAGCTGATTTAGATGTGAAGTAACATCCACCATGAAACACAGTTTTTGAATCCACTGATCATTTGTTAATTCTGGATAGTGAACAACCTTATCGAGAAAAAATGCTTTGATTTTGATAATAAGGAAGCAAATCATTTCAAAATGTTTCCTCTTGATGACCAAAATGTGCTGAAAACTTTGAAACCCTACAATATGGAGATGAAACTGATAAAAGAGAAAAACTTTTTAACAATCTTTAAAATCAAGGACAGTGTTCCAGAGAAAAGTAGTGATTTTACTGAAAGGAAAAAAACTATTGACACTTTAGTGTGTACTGCAAGAAACCAAACTAAAATACACACAAAAACAAAAACAGCACTTTATTTAAGGTATATGAGATATCATAAAGGAATTATGATAGAGTGCCTGAGACATTTTTAAAAGTAAATTTTTATTTAAGCATATTTGTTACAAAGTTATTTGTTCTTAAGTTTCAATCATAGAATATACACTACCCTTGACCAGTGCACTTTCCCCACCACCAATGTCTCTTGTTTCCTTCCCCTTCACCCTCCTCTGCCAATGTCAGGGGCAGGCATTGTGCTTTTTTCTCTCTATCTCTCTTTTCCTTTATGACACTGAGGTTTTCAAAATTTCCTTTATGACACTGTGGTTTGCAATATTGTTCATTAAAGGGTACCATGCATGTCACTTATCCATTTTCAGCATCCAGTTCTTGTCCAGAGTAATAAGTTCCAACTATCTATGTACCTTTCTCTATTCTAACTGAACTAACCACTTTTTATGGCAAGCTTCCTATCATGGACTAGTCCTCCTGTTCCTCATCCCTATTTTCTCTAGATATTATTACCATATTGCCATTTATTATTGTTATATGCCACAAATGAGTATTCTGTGTCTATACCTCTCCTTCTGACTCATTTCACTCAGAATAATAATCTGATGTGTTGATGTATGTACAGATGATGCATTCTGCACGGCTCAGTGTTTTTTTTTTTTGAGGGGGGGGTCACACCCGCAGTGCTCAGGGGTTACTCCTGGCTCCATGCTCAGAAATTTCTCCTGGCAAGCACGGGGGACCGTATGGGGCACCGGGATTCGAACCGATGACCTTTTGCATGAAAGGCAAATGCCTTACCTCCATGCTATCTCCCAGGCCCCGGCTCAGTGTTTTTGTGTAGTCACAAGAAACAGAATTTGCACACCTGTACTTTGTATTAACTCATTGTATGATAGACTGGAATAAAAAAAAAAACTCCCTGCTGAACTAAATTCTGTGACAGATGACACAGTAAAGATAATTTGTGAAATTCACAATTGTGATCAAATCCAGGTTATTCACCATGCTGGGTGAGAGTATGGATGCCCACTTCTAGCATCTTCTCCATGAAGAAGTGAAGTGGCTGTTCAGGGGCAGGGTGCTCTCTCGCCTTGTTGGCAAGAGGGAAGAAGTAATGCAGTTCCTGTGAGAGCAGAGTTCTGACTTTGTACAGCCCAATTGGACAAGGAATGGGTGGCTAAACTTGTGTATTT
>PVKC010022893.1:0-17443 GCA_004027635.1 Crocidura indochinensis
GGTGGCTGGTTGGCGAAAGTTTCCAAGCTTCCTCTGGCCTCCCACTCAGGTCTCAGGGTCTTCAGGGGTACCTGTTATGGTGACCCTCTGAAGGCCCCGTGACCTTCCCGGCACCACTTTCCTGACCGCTGCCTCTCCAGGGTGTTTTCCCTCACCTCTCCACTCTCTTATGATGCTCTCAGGTCCCTTCTCCTGCCCTCTGGCGCATTCTCTCTTACCTCACCTCCTCTCCTGTGGTCACAGGGAAGAGGCACTAGGAGGGGCAGCCAGGCTGGGAGCAGGGACTGACCAAGTCTGCTCTCCACTGGGGCCTGGGATCACAGTGTTGAGGGACTGGGAGGGGTGGTGGCGGGTGAGCCCAAGGCACCCAGGCTGGGAGCACGAACTCACCTGGTTCTCTCTCCCCTCAGGCCTGGGGTCCCAGTGATGGAGGGCTGGGTAGGGCGGCAGCGGGCTAGCCAAAGGCGCCCAGGCTGGGAGCCACAAGAGTAAAATTTTAAAGGTGGCTAAGTTTTATCTTTTATTTTCTTTAAAATTCTTTTAAGGAGTTTTCAGACCAAAGGTATAATGCAGAAATTTGGACATTTGGTTGTTTGTTCTCACCCTCTAGAACTTCAGAACAATACAATTACCCTAAGTACCACCAGGAGTAACTCCCCCACACAGAAGTGGGAGCAGCCTTGAGCATGCAGGTGTGGCCCCACTAAAGCAAAAAGAAAAAGTTTTCAGCAGCATGTCACTTTTTATATTTCTATGAAAACTAATCTAATTACTTACTAGACAAAAATGTAAGATTTTAAGAATGAATCTGTTCTTTGGGGAACGGGGAGAAAGAGAAAGACTGAGACAGAGTCAAAGAGTCAAAGACAGAGACAGAGGAAAGCAGAACAAAAGAAGGACAAGAATGGGGAGGGAGAGGATGGGCTGGGCAGAGCAAGGACAGGAAATATGGGGAAGGGAAGGTCAGAACAAGGAAGGGTTGGGAAGGTAGATGTGAAGGAAAGGACAGAGAAGGGCAGGGGCAGATTTCCTCAGAACTCTGATATGCTTTACCAAGATTAGGAATATTCCAAGTAGATAAAGGAAGGTAAATATTATTCATTTATGTAATATTATTATGACATATTTGATATAGCATTCCCAGTTTAATAATCAAGAAAATACAGCACAACTCAATAATGTTGATTGGACGTGGACAAAGTGACTATTCTATTACATAACTTAGTAGGTAATAGCTACTGTAAAGGATTCACAAGGGTGTCTAAGTCAAGATCAGAACAGTTAAAGTTCACTCATTTCATTTTTATTTTTATTTTAAACCCTAAGAATTAGTTGTAAGTTTCAGATTTTACTATACTTTTCCAGAAAAAAAGGTCCTCTACATTCCTCCAGAATACCCTAAGGCTAACAACGTTAATCCTAATTAAATCTAGAATTTTAAAAAATGGAATATTTTTAAAAAGAAAAGCAAAAAATTATCCAAATAAGGCACATATGGATCACGGGATGCCCTGTGCTAATAATAGATCACACGTGTTTGCCCATCACACAGTTTTGTAGTAAGTACCTCATTGATTCTTAGAATTGATCCTACTAAGAGTAATTGTCTATATTTAATCTTCTAAATTTCTCATAAATGTTATCCTCCAAAATGAATGAATATCTCTGGATCTTAATGTAGCAAATAGTGGTGAAAGTGTTCTAATTGGAAGTCAGCAAATGATCCCACACCCCTTTGGCTGCCTCTCCATCCTACCTTCATCCCACTGCACCTTCCTTCTGTTATAATCCATACTTCTAAATTAGCTTTGAGGCATCCTTGAAATTTAAGGATGTCTAAAAGGAATGACTATGGAGGAATACTGTACATTACAAATGGCTATCTAAACTAAACAAGATAAACACTAGCCATCATTTGGAAAACCAAATGGGTTCCTACTCCCTTGCTTCTGATCTCTGGATCATCTCCAATGACTAGGATATCTAATTACGTGTTAAAACCAAAGGATTTTAGGACTATCTGAGGGATAATCTCTATGGAAGCCAAGAAGGTCCATTTCGAAAGTCTTCTGATTGCACTTGTTGCAGCACTTAGGGTCAATTGTCCTAAATCCCTGCTTAAAGTAATTGCACTTATTCATATAGAACTTCGTACCATGATATCTGAAAACTAAGCCACATAGTATCTTTCTTTCCTTGTATTGTCTTTTCCCTAGACATTGTCTCTCTTTTCTTCCCTTAATTTCCACATACTTTCCTCCTTTTCATTCATTGATTCCCATGCTAATGTTCTGATAGATCTTAACTGAACCTCAGGGGATGAAGAAACCCTCACAATGAATGTCCTAAAGAATGTATAAACCTACATCTTGATATAAAGGCTGCTGAGTGAGTTCTCCAAAGGAAGAATAACCTATTTTAACCCCACCTATCCCCCCCGCGACCACCCAGTTTAAGGTGCACTTCACATCATTGCTGATCCTTGTATTAACCAATGGATGGCAGGTGAAATTTAGGCAGTATTAACATATATGTAAGAAAAGTTGAAAGAGGTGATTAATAGATAAGGAAACTTCAAAAATACTGAGCAAGATCTCATACTTAACACCCTTGGACCTGGAGCAATTCTTTTCTGTGAGGTGCCTCATTCTCCCTGTATCCAGGTGGTGGCACTGGTGTTCTTTCTGCCTTCCCCTGTGGGCAGCATTCAGTTTGTCTCCCTAAAATAGGAGACCAAGAAAGACATGGGGGACACTTGGCTGCCTAGCAATGAGTCTGTTGAACCAAACCTTCCTGAAGGACATTCCTTTGCAATGCAGTGCCTTAGCAGAGATGTGGCAATCTGTGAACATGGGAAGAAATGGAAAGGAACTATGTAGAGAAATGCAACTGGGTAGAACAGTCAAAGTTTGAACAGGAAGGGTTACCCAAGTGCTTTATGGCATTTGTAATGCTAGTTGTATTTGATGTTTTATATCCCAAGTTGTGTACATTTTCAGAAATAAACACATACAGTCAGGTTCCATCACTCTCAAAAATTTGAATAGTCTCAAGATAAAGGTCCCTATTCCCATGGCACTTCATATGGTGCCTGATTTTATAAATGGGAAGTTAAAAAAGCATAGAGAGGCCTGATAATCTAGGCAAGATCACCTACAAATCAGTAATCAAATTTTCTAAAAGCCTTTACAGGGTAGCAAGGTACCAAATTACAAACACAGCTGCATGACTGTGATGAGTTTCACTTGGAAGTTTTTCTGGCTAAGTTAAGAAATTCTCAAAATCATAGGAGTTTGTGGATACATCCTTTACAAATAAACATTTTCCTCTTTGTGAAACTTGAGATAGAAATGGGGCTAAACTACAAAGAGATCATTTCAGGCTTTAAAAATTCTGGAAATATGGGGCCAGCGAGGTGGTGCTAGAGGTAAAGTGTCTGCCTTGCAAGCGCTAGTCAAGGAAGGACCGCGGTTTGATCCCCGAGCGACCCATATGGTCCCCCGAAGTTAGGGGCAATTTCTGAGCACTTAGCCAGGAGTAACCCCTGAGCATCAAACGGGAGTGGCCAAAAAAAAAACAAAAAAAATTCTAGAAATATAATCATTGGTCTTTTTAAATAAATTTTTGATGAAATCACCATGTTAAAGTTACAAAGTTGTTCATGATTCATAAAATGTCTAACACTCATTCCTTCACCAATGCACATTTCCCTCCATCAATGTTTGACCACCTGCCTCTAATGACAAACATTTTTCTTCTATCTTCTTTTTGTCTGTCTCCTTTTTCTGACCATATGTCTGTCTCTCTCTCTTCCTTTTATTCTTTAGGCAATGTAGTTTGCAAATATAATCACCAGTCTTATTCATCACCTTTGTTTATTGAATCACAGTCTGCTAGTAACTTCAATAGCATTCTGAATGCTTCTGTTTTAGTGATAATCAATAAAACTATTAGAAAGAATTTCAAATGGACACCAAATAAAACATCTAATTATATCCATCTTGCTTACAATGGGTATATAGTTCTCTCCTAATCTCTGTCAGCTTATGTGATTTTTGTAAAGTATATTTTCCTGCCTAAGTTCCTTCTCTGTATAAATGGCTGGGTCTAGATCAATTCTTTACCTTTAGTAAGCAAATATTTCTCTATCTGAATTTGCTACCTAAAGTCACTTCTTCTAACACTATGGAGATGCTCTCTAAAATACTTTCACCTCAGAATAAAGTCTACATGAAAAAAATATTTCATGTTGACTACGTATTCCCACCCATCTTACCTTTCTCTTCATAAATTTTTCCATATTTCAAGGCCACTCTAACACAGTGCTGAATTATGTAAAAAATTGTTTTAACCAAAAAAAAGTTTTGTTTTAACCAGAAGTATTGATTG
This sequence comes from Crocidura indochinensis, assembly GCA_004027635.1. NCBI lineage: Eukaryota > Metazoa > Chordata > Mammalia > Eulipotyphla > Soricidae > Crocidura > Crocidura indochinensis. The sequence continues at coordinate 4,390 of PVKC010022893.1, forward strand.
GGTCAAAGATAAACTTTCCTGTTCTTGTATTTCATATGGTGTCTGATTCTATAAATGAAAAGGGAAAAAAAAACATAGAGATCTGATAATTTAGGCAAGATTGCTTAATTATATCTTGGTTAGTCAATATTTCTCTCATGATCTAGAACACTCTTGTTAAGTATCAGTGTTTTAAAACAATAAAAAAAAACCAATGCTGGAGTCACTTAGAGGCAGGAATTTGAATTCCAGGAATACCAAGTAAGATCCTCCATCAACTGAAAACCCTGTGATCAGATCTCACACATAAATAGAAGATACATGTGACATTGGTAACAAAAGTGAGACCATTTGTGGTTTAGAGATTCCCTGGTATTGGATAATATGATTTTAAAGTGATACATGCTGCAGCATGATGTGTGACTGTTGTGCTATCTTTATAGCATACCATATTTTGTGACTTAATGAATTAGAGCTAATTATTAAGAATATATGTTCTTTTTTTTAAATATGGAACGCTTCACAAATTTGCATGTCATCTTTGCACTGGGGTCATGCTAATCTTCTCTGTATCATTTCAATTTTAGTATATGTGCTGCCAACGGAAGGCAAAACAGATTTCAAAGGGAAGTTCTAGCGGGCATAACCCACATCTTGATCAGAGGCTTTTTCATTTCCCACCTGTCCTATATTTGGGAGCTCTCAAAAATCATGAATTCACAAGGATATCACCTACGGAAACAAACATGGTTTCCTACACCAGCACCAGGAACATAATTAAACCAGGGATAGCCCTACTATCACCAGGGCACTGACTTACTCCCAAAATAGCTCTTATATCACCCTGACAACCGGGCAACAGCAACAATCAGCTTTTAGGGCAGGATTCTCTGTAATGTTAACTGATGAAGAGACAGAACCAGAATACACTACACACCACTGGTCTTCGATATAGGACCTGTACAGAAACCAGGATCTATAACTACAGAAACCTGACAGCAACAACTGTGAGACTGCAGAGCTGACCACCTAGAATGACTGGGAGTTGGGCAACAGAGCATGTCTGGAGCCTTGAGTTGGTCTTATGCCCAAGTGCTTCAGAGTTAAGATCTCCCTGTTTTTTAGGCCAAAGGTGTTATTTCCAATTTCTTCCATATTTTGCTGTGCCTACACAAATGACAATTGCCACACACACACACACACACACATATTTTTTAGTGTATTTCCCATCTCTGGAGAAAAAAATTGGGAGCATACTAAACTGTGGGCTATTGCATAAATGACTTTATTGGTGATACAATATTTTCACAAATATAACTGCTAATAAACTCTCTCCTCATCCCATTTTTTAATTTTCTATTCTCTTTCTATTTCTTAATAACTTTGCTTTCTGTCATCATGAAACAAATTTATTATAATCAGTTATATCAGCAATGTGATACATTTTCTTTAAATAAGTAATTTTACAAAATCATGAATTCACTGTATCTAGAAGAAACAGTTAGAAACTAATTCCTCTTAGTTAATAAGAAATTGAATAGTGAAACTTTTGAATTTTGCCAATTTGATCCAAATATTGATTGACCAATGTCTGAAAGAAGGCCAATCACATGAGAATTGTGATTCAAGATCTGTTAAGATCTAATTGTCAAGAAGAGTTCTGTGGAAAGGAGTTCTGAATGTAATCAGGCTAGAGAAGGGTCCACTATGACAATGGTAGTTGGTACTGATCACTCTGGACAAAAACTGGATGTGGAAAGGGGATAAAGTAATATGCATAGTACCCCTTCATTAGAAATAGTGCAAACCACAGTGTCAAAAAGAAAAAGAGAGAGAGAGAAGTAAAATGCCTGCCTCAGCTGCAGGTGGAGAAAGTGGGGGAGGGAAAATGGGGACTTTGGTGGTGGGAAATATGCATATAAATGTGAAGAGGGTGTACATTCTATAACTGAAACTCAATCTTAAACAATTTTATATTCATGATGCTTAAATAAAGTAAAGTCAAATTTAAAAAATAGTTTTGTGGAATCTTTTCTATTACAGACATTACAAACATAGTAAGAAGGCGTTTGACAGAATCTAAAAAATACCCTGGTGTATATTGGCTGGTGTTGATAGCTCAGTGGATAGGAAGCTTGCCATGCATATGGCTAACCTGGGTTTAAATGCTTGGCATTACATATGGTCCTTTGAACCATGTCATGAGCATAGAGCCAAAAGTAAAATTATAAACTTTAAAATGTACTAATAAGTGAAACAACATTTGAAACTGCCATTGCTTAGATTATGGAATTTCTTTGAATTCAGATAGTAGCACTGCTTATATTCAACTTCCTTTTGGCCTCTTTTGCCTATTTAGCAAAACGAGTCATTTTCCTTTAAAATGAAAAATTATGGAAGAAATGTTTGCAGGCCTTTCATAATTTTTATTCTCTGGAACCCAAATAGAAGTTCAGTGGCAAGTGACAGAAAAAAAAAAGTAAATGTGAGCTTACTTACTCTTCTAATCCTAAATAGTGGTCAGAAGTTACTGAATTTCTCGAGTAAATGAGGTGCCCTCTAACCTTTTCTCCTGGCACCCTTCCTGTAACCTTGTTCTTTGGGGAGAATCTTTGGTATAAAATACAAAATAGCATGTAAAAGGTTCCCCACTTTGTATTGCAGCATCAAAATACTATCAAGTCCCTGAGCATAAAATTTTCATTTCATTTCTACCTTCCTTCAGTTCTATATTTCATGACTATCCAAGCTAATGTTTTTCCAATTTTCTGAGCCTTTGCATGATAATATAAAGTTGTCAAATAGGTCAAATATATAAATGTGCATTGAGATGTAAGAGAAAGCCCAACACCCATTTTGAACTGTCTTCTATACTTTTATCATTTATTCATTTATCTTTTATTCATTAATCACATAAATATGAATTGAATACCAACTATGAATGTCTGAAATTTAATTATATATACTTTTATTTTAACACCTACTTAGTTGGATTCTCAATTTATGTGAATTGCCATAGATCGTGGGCTATTCCTTGGATTCCTTGTTTCTCCATAAATATAAGTTATAATATATGCTTGATTTACCTTAAATAGTACAGATTTCTACTCAAATGCCACATTATTTGAGAAACCTTTGCCCTATATAACTTCAAATCTGCCTCCTTCAGAGCCCTTAATTTGCTTTATGTTTTGTTCTAACACCTGCAACCATCTGACAAATTATAAAGACACCTAGATAAAATAGAGATAGAGAGGGAATAATGCCTCCTGTTTAATCACAGTTACATCTTAAGCATTAAGAGAAGAATTGGCAAGACTATATTTTCAGGGATCACTTCTATATTTTATTATTGGAGAAGTTTCTCTGAACATTTAGGGTACCAGAAACCATGAGGATGAAATAGAACACCCTCTCATGAGCAGGAAGCTTGTTTTAATCATTGCTTTGGCAGCTGCTTTCTGCTGTTGATGATTGTTCATGCCTTCTTTAAGTTAGTTTGAGGGAAAAGGTGTATTCTGAATGGAAGAAAATAAAAGATTAGTATTGGCACTTAAATTGATAATCAATATATATTTATTGAATGGTAAGATGAGTAGAGGAAGTAAGTAAATGAGACTATATATAATTAGCTATTCAAGCATGTGCATTATTTATGACACTCATTAGAATGATACCTCCTTGAAGGTGGATCTAACTTATGTTTATCTTTATTCTATCTTTCTTTCTTTCTTATTCTATATTAACGCACTGTCGGACTTGAATACAGAGCCAGGACTAAGCCCAGAGAACAGACTGGTATGGGTAAAACAAAACCAAAAATGTCCATATATTTGGTTGACTGACTATGGGAAGGGAAGAAGGGAAATGAAGCTGCATCTGTTTGTTTTTTATAGAAAAACAAGGCTACAAGGTTCAAACAAAAGAAATTAATTTTTTACTCTTCAGAAAAATAACTGTAAGTCCAAAGTTAAGGTGAAAGGGTGTATTTCATTTTTATTCTATATTTAGTTGAAGAGCAGTGATTTACAACGCTATTGATAGTTGAGTTTTAGGCATATATTTAACACCAATTTCATCATCAGTGTCAATACCCCTCATCAGTGAGTGTTCCTATACTCCATCTTCTTCTCCGACCCTACCCCAAGTCACTTGTCTGCCACCTTATCAGGCATGGTACAAAGTTCAGTGTTTGCAGCTGAGGTCTCTTAATTTACTGTTGCTAGTCTGATTTTTTGGGTTTATAGCTATATCACTATTACACATCATTAGCATAAAGGAAACTCTGAGCCCTGATTCCCTCATTATTTCCTTTTCTCACTGTTACACATCATTAACATGAAGGAAACTCTGAGCCCTGATTCCCTCATTACTTCCTTTTCTCATCTTATTTTCCACCTTGATTCTTTCCTTCTCTGATTCTTTTCCTTTTCCTTAAACTCTAGGATCAAGAGTGATCTAGGCATTCCCTTTGCTACATTACATTACTCCACTTCATTCAGTTGTTCTATATACCAACTTAGTCTATAAGAGATTTTCCTGTTTGTCTTCCTTGTTCTGACTTATTTCACTCAAAATGATATCTTCCTGTTCCAACCAGGTTTCACCAAACTGCATAATTTCATTGTTCTTTGCAACTCCATAGTATTCTGTTGTGTATATGTGCCACATCTTTGCAATCCATTCATCTGTTGTTGGGCACCTAGGTTGATTTCATCTCTTAGCTATCATACTCATTGTAGCCATTGCTACATTGATAGGGTACATATGTCCTATTAAATAAATATTTCTAAGTCCTGTTATAGATACCCAAAAGTGGAATTGCTGATTATATGGCAGTTCAATTCTAAGTTTACTGAGTACTCTCTGTACTTTTTCCCATGGGTGTTGAACTAAACATCCTCACAGCAGTGGATGAAAGTTCCTTTTAACCACATCCCTGCCAGCTCAGATAGTTGTTACAATTTTTGATAGGTACAATTCTCACTGGCGTAAGATAATATCTCTCTTTTGTCTTTATTTGCATTTTAGTAGGGTAGATTTATGTTGAGGCATCTCTCCTCAACTTGAAGATGAACATCTTTTCCATGTATTTTCACATGCCCTTCACTCTGTTGTGGCTATGCCCAAATGTTTTCTTTTTATAAGGTCACCAGTCCTAATAATTTCATTTTAACCTCACTCCTTGTTCTGAGTAAGTAGGAACTAGGGCTTCAACCTATGATTTTTTTGTTTCTGTTTGGGGGTTACACTCAGCAGTGCTCAGGGGTTACTCTTGGCTATGCACTAAGAGACCACTTCTGGTGATGCAGGGGAACCATATAGGGTGGAACTCAGGTCAGTTACAGCAAACCAATGTACCCACTGAACTAAGGCCCCTTCTTTTTTTTCCTTTTTTTTTTTAATTTATTTTGAAATTTTTGTGTTTGCAACTAAGATGTTATCTGTACTGCAGGAGCCAAAAGGCTCTAAATTTCACTTTCTAGCTTGTAATTGTTTGCATAGGTGCAGAGGGTTAAAGAAAAAAACAACAGTAGAGAAGTGGGGAGCAAGAGAAGGTGATTAAAATATGTAGACCTATCATTTCCCAGGAAAGTTGGAGAGAATTGAAAACAAATATGAACCTAAATATCTATTTGCATACCTGTAATTAAGGTGCTGATGCTGTGTTATCTAGCTCTGTTTATTTATTTGAAGGTTCTATTGCCAGTAGCAATAAAAGTGCTATGAGAACACTGCAAATAGTTTTGGCCCTATTCCTATATATATACCCAACAACCACATTTGATTGTTTTTAAATAAACATCCTACCTTTTCATTCCTAATTCCTATTAAATATGTGGTTAGAATTTTATTTTCCCATGAGATTATAGATGTAGAGTGTGAATATATATGTTTGTATATATTTTAATACATATCAATCTCTCTTATTTGATTTCTATTTCACACAACCAAAGGTTGATCTCATATTTATGTTAGGCATATCATATTTTAAGCTCTGCTCTCAACAATTAGTTATCTGGAAAACTGAGAAAAATAACATGGAGCCTGAAACTATTTAAGAGAGCAAGCTCCTTTGGTGAGTCTTCTGCAGCTTCTGGTTTTTCAAATATTCCACTCACAGAAAAGGAATTATAATGATGGTATCCCATGGAAGTGTAAACATCTGGGGTAGCCTTGTCCAAACAGACTTTTGTCACATCATCCTCTTCTCCAACACCTCTCTTTCTATTGCCTGGAATATCAAGCCCATGTTTTTTCATTCAATATTCAAAGCATTCATTCTAAACTTACCAACTTCTCTCTGCCACACAAGCTCTCTGTTCAGCAAGGCACAAGCTAGGAGTTCTCTGAGCAAAGGAAGCTCCGTTCCATTCTTGCTCTTTTGTTCATACATTTCACAGCACCTTTGAAGCTCATTTCACTTCTTTTCTCTCTGAACTCTGTTTACTTTTTTGTGGCCTGTACAAATCTTTCTCTTCATGAAGCTTCGCAGATGTCCAATAGCTCACCCTCCTCTCTGCTCTTACTATAGCCATATATTCATTTAATAGTTCATATACATGGGAGCTGGTTAGAAATGCAGAGACTTGAGCCCGGGAGATAGCATGGAGGTAAGACGTTTGCCTTTCATGCAAAAGGTCATCGGTTCGAATCCCGGTGCCCCATATGGTCCCCCGTGCCTGCCAGGAGCAATTTCTGAGCATGGAGCCAGGAGTAACCCCTGAGCACTGCTGGGTGTGACCCAAAAACAAAACAAAAAAAAGAAATGCAGAGACTTGAACCTCATTCAAACTACTAATTAGAAGTTGCATTTTAAGGACTGGAGTGATCATACATTGAGTAAGGTTTTTTGCCTTGTAAGCTGCCAATCTAAAATCAATTTCTAGCATTCCTCCCTGAGTAAAGTGCCAGGAATAACCCCTGAAATTGTCAGGTGTGGGCCTCTCCCCACATATGATCCCCAAAAAATAAATAAAAATAAATATTTAAAAAAATTGCATTTTTTAACAGACTCTCACTTTAATATAGGAAACTACTCACTGTTTCGTCCTCAACCCTTCTTTCATGGCACTGCTTTTGGGACAGCTCTTCATTTGCTGCACTGAAGTGTTTGATTTTCAAATGTGATGTTATATTTCATGCAAATATATTTTCAGTTCTTAGCACCTATTTCAAAAAAAAGTTTGAATTTAACAACTAAAATTAGAACTACTTTATTCTAATGAATTTAAACTTTGACTCAAGTTTCTCATTTTGGAAATGTGATCTTCAATATTTCCACTTAGAGTGAGAAGAGCCACTTGTGCTTCCTGGGCCATTTGCAGAGACTCCTCAGCCAAGCATCAAGTCCCCAAGAAGAGCCTTGGGCGTTTCAGGGTGTGAATACTCAAGAGCCTCATTTCCAGGAAAGCTCTGACAAATAGTTCAGTCAGCAGCTAAATTCTGTGGCTCTGTCCTCCAGATTCGTCATCTCCAAAGTCACAGGCGTCAGTCTTGAGAGAAAGAAATACGTGACTCCAAAAAGAAAGAAAAATCATAATATTCTCTTAATGTCTCAGAGAAATAGGATTTTGGTCATTTGAAAGATGACAAAGATATTCTTGGTTAGACATTGGGAGGAAAGCAATGGAGCAATATATCTTTGTAACAACATTCACAGTTAACTTCTTGTATCTGTGTGTACATGTGTGTACATGCATAAACATTTTCAATATGAAATGTGGAAATAATTTTAAGCAATTAGAAAGCTTTCAAGAATGTCACCTGTTATAAACATATTATCCCAGTTACTTTATCATTATCTGTTTATCTCCCTTTCTTCCTTTCTCCCTTCCTTATCCATAATTATGCATTAACTATGTATACTCTATATACTTACCTGCTTCTTTATCCATATACACAACCATGTGTGCAACGTTTTACATAGTATTCATAAATTATACTATATGATGCATATGCTATGTTACCTATACCTCCATATCTAGATAGATATATTACTATATATGTATAATGTAGTTATAGAATATATTCATTGACATATATACATAGGATATATACTTATGTTAGTATGCTAGAAATATATACGCATCGAGCCAGAACAATAGCTGTGTGCCTTGCACGCAGCTGACCAGGGACGGACCTGGGTTCAATTCCCAGCAACTCATATGGTCCTCGGATCCTGCCAGGAGTAACCCCCAAGAGCTGCCGGGTATGGCCCAAAAACTAAAAAACAAACAAAAAAACACAGGAAATATATACATATATAATTCTATTTTGAATTAAGAGTAAGTTATATCTATCATACCCCTGTACTCTTAAATATTTCAGTGTGTGTTTTAAATCATATAAAGAATCTATGACCATAGTTGCTATAACCTTAAACTGCCTTATTTCCATAACTTTCTCTTGGTGACTGCATTAATCTTGGCAATGTTTCACCATTAAGAAGACCACTTCCCATTTGATTAATATCTTTGGAGTTGTTCTCAGATTCTGACTCAAACATTTTCAGAGTGATTTACTGTTGTGAGTCAAATCTCCTCACTATTCCACCAAGTTTTTCCTTCAAGCTCTTGGCTCTGTTATATTCCCACTCTACCCTTTATCCCACTACCTCTATTAATGGGACTGTGGAAATGAAGAAAGTAGGGGTGGTCACTAAAACGTTTCACTTCATGGTCCCAGTTGAAGCATTTGTTCTGAAATCCATCCCATTTTCCTTAGAGAAAAATTATATAATGTGTTGGGGGGAGGAATAAAGCCATTTTTATTATGGGCTGTGTCAGGCTTTTGGCTGAAATTTTACATGATTGTCCATCAAGAACTGTAGGAGATGAAGAACAGAAATGGGAATGGAAGAAATCACACTCTGAAATATGCAGGCAAGTCAAATTTATTCCATAAATTAAAATACTGAAAATCAATCTTCCAAATTATAAAAATAGCATTTCTCACCTTATCTATTACTTTTTGAAACAGAGTTTACCTGAGCCTTAATAAGCTCTTCCAAAAGATCAAATACCTAGTACTCAGATGAAACTGTACACATGATTAGTAGAACTCTTTAAAACTTGGTTAAAGGAAATTTCATAAAGTCTCTCTACTCCTGCCAATTAAATCAAGCTCCTTTTTCTTCCAAAAGACCATTCCTACAATTTTCCTATCTCAATACTTAGAAATCTGATTTTTCTAGTACTATAAACAAATCCTTTGTGTTATCATGTACCCCACTATTTCTCTTTACTTCATCAGATCAAAGAGATCCTACCATGTTTTTCTTCAATACAGATTCAATGTTTGACCACTTCTCATCTCATCAGTGCTAACACTATCATCTCTCACCTGATAGCTACTTACCTAAAGTTGGGGGGGATTGTTAGGAATGAAAAGTCTTATGCATGTGAAGAAAGCACTTTACTATTGAGCCATATCCTGAGTCCATTTTTGTTGATACTATTGATTTTAGCCCACATTACTGGTGCTCAGGGGCTAGGAGTTCCAGAAACCATCTGCTGGTGCTCATACCCTAATCTCCTATATGTAAAGCATGGGATGCAATCCATTGAACTATCTCTCTAAGTTATCTTACTGATTCTCTCATGGCTCCATTTTTTTTTTTGAAGAAAGAAGCTAAAGGGGACTTCAGTACCCAGTCAGAAATTCTTGGTCTGTCTGTGATAAGATTCTAGATATTGAACATATTATCATGTTATAAATAAACAAATCTAGGGGCCGGTGAGGTGGCACTAGAGGTAAGGTGTCTGCCTTGCAAGCGCTAGCCAAGGAAAGACCACAGTTCGATCCCCTGGCGTTCCATATGGTACCCCCAAGTCAGGGGCAATTTCTGAGTACTTAGCCAGGAGTAACCTCTGAGCATCAAATGGGTGTGGCCCAAAAAACAAAAATAAATAAATAAGTAAATAAGCAAATCTAGATTACATCACACAGAATTATAGCTTTCAATATGAAATTAGACATAGGACTGAATAAATAGTGCAGTGGGTAGGGTCCTTGCCTTGGATAAAGGTTCGATCTTCAGAGCATTGTATGGTCACTGAGCACCACCAGGAGTGATCTCTGAGAGCCAGAAGTAAACCCTGAGAAAAGCTAGGTGAAGCCTCCCCCCCCCCAAAAAAAAACAAAAAATAAAATTTAAATTTCTGCTTGCTGCTCCACTATTTCAGGTGAAATTTGCCTCTAGATGACATCACTGGAACTACTCCAGAATGGCAGGCAGAGTCCTTTCCTTACAACCTCCCATGAGTCTCCACACCCAACATGGATCATATTAATTGGCCCACATCAGATTTCCTGAATTTTATAGCTTCATATGCAGACACATAGCAGATATATTCAGCAAATTGCATTCACAGTTATATTTCCTGTCATTGGATGAAGATGAGCAGAGAAAGAAGAGAGCAGAGTCCAACCTAATCCCTCAACATTTTCCAGGACAAACATTCGCCCTCAGCACTTCAAAAACACTATAAAATTAATAGGAAAAACATGTAGAGATCCATCAAGTTCAATTAGTGAAAACAATATCACTGAAGGCACACACGGTACCAACCAACACAAAAATATCCTCAAACAGCATGATGAGGATGTTTAATAATCTGAAGGAAACAATGGCACAGATAATTAACAAAGTAAAAGAAAGTATAAATTCAAAGTGAAAAAAATACTACAATCAGAAATTGCAGGAATAAAGAGATGTAGGTGATATTTAAAAACTAAATAGGGGCCCGGGAGATAGCATGGAGGTAAGGTGTTTGCCTTTCATGCAAAAGGTCATCGGTTCGAATCCTGGTGCCCCATATGGTCTCCCGTGCCTGCCAGGAGCAATTTCTGAGCATGGAGCCAGGAGTAACCCCTGAGCACTGCCGGGTGTGACCCAAAAACCAAAAAACAAACAAACAAAAAACTAAATAGAAACAAAATATAGTTTGTAAAGGCCCAAGGCTGCCAGGGCTGCAGGGCTGCATTCTGCAGAAGCCTAAGGGTGCCAAGGCCCAGTACTGTGAGGCTTACAGGTGCCCATACGAGTTGGCTGCTGGGTGGGGGCTCCTGCCCACTTAGGGACAACAACATATAGTGACTGCCTGCCTGGGTCTGAGAGAGAAGGAGCTAAATCAAGTATCTTTTATATTCTTTCTAAAGTCTGTGACTTGCTGCCACCTCCTAAGGGTTTTAGAGAGAGCGAGAGAGATAGGTGGAAATTCATCATCGGTCAGAGGAGGCCAGGAAAGGTCCTGGTATAAGATAGAAAAGGGAATAGATACAAAATAGGCAGCATCTAGCTGATGTTTTATCTCCAGCTTCTGGCGAACCAGTAGACACTGCTCTGATTGCTATCCTGGGCCTCCTTGCAAAGGTCCAAGTTTTTCCTTTAACTTGGGCCATGACAAGGGGGCATGTCCAGTGGGCATGTCCAGGTTCAACTTACATTAAAGTAGGAGTACCCAAGGGGTATGTCCAACTCCAACTGTCATTACATCAACATCTACAGTCAGTCAACTCTATAGACTCACTCTGTTCTCAAGAGATGTAAACCAAGCTTTGAAAAATTACACCACTCAGCTGAAAGCAAGCAATCTCAGGAAGAGAGGGTGGGCCAAATTTCTGCCCCGTTAAGGCCATGCCTGTATCACCCACAAACCACAATCACCAGGCACACTCCCCATCAACACACACGTAACTTCTTATACTTTCAGAAGTCCTGACTGCTAAAATAATAAATACAGACCCCCCAAAAATCCATAGTATTATCAATAATGCTTGGAATTCCTGGACAACACCAAAGTTTTTTTGGTTTGGGGTATATCAAGTGGTGCTCAGGAATAACTCCTGACTCTGAACTTAGAAAGTACTCCTGGCAGACTCGGGACCATCTGAGATGCTGAGGGTCTGTGCACAAGACAAATGCCCTACCCTCTATGCTATCACTCTGACTCCACAACTCCAATTTTTTAATACTGTTGTCCCCATAGGAACACACACATTTAGATGTCAAATGTGTATCTGAAGCTTTCAAAAGCAAAAAAAAAAAGAACCAAATGGTCAATTAGCAATAAAAGTTTACTAAATCTTCTGACAGTATCTTAATGACCTCCTTCATACAATAATCTTCACAAATTTACTTTTTACTGTATACATATTTTTCTTCTTTCGTCTTTTTTCTCTTTATTTTGCTTATTTTTAATAATTTCATTACCACTTACCTGGAAACAAATGTACTATGATGTTGTCAACTATGTGATACATGATCTATAAATAAAGTAACTTATTGAATAAACTCAATAGAAGCTCTGAGCAGCAGTATAATAGCAAATGATTAGAAGATGGGGATCTCCAAGATGAGAAGGAAGAAACTGCTAGGAAACAACAGAAGGTAAAAAATAGTCTAAAAAAATGAAAAGTAGGGGCCAGAGAGATAGCACAGTGATAGGGCGTTTGCTTTGCTTGCAGCCAATTCAGGAAGAATGATGGTTCAAATCCCAGGATCTCATATGGTCCCCCATGCCTGCCAGGAGTGATTTCTGAGTGCAGAGCCATGAGTAACCCCTGAGTGCTTCCAGGTGTGACCAAAATGGAAAGTATACCAGAGAGCTATGGAATTAATTTAAAAGAAACAATATAAGATTCATCAGTTTCTGAAGAACAAAAAGACAAATTTGATGAAGAAATTATAGTTAAATATATTATAGTAGCTCTTCCTCTTTTCTGCTGCCCACTGTAGCCTTCTATCACACTCCATTCTATCACACTCCACAACAATAAATTCTTCTTAATGAAAAAGAAGAGGAATAGGGGGCAGAAACAAAGGAGGAAGAGAAAGAGGTGGAGAAAGAAAATAAGAAGAGGAGGAGGAGGGGGAGGAAGAAAGAAAGGACAAAAGAGGGGAAGGAAGGAAGAAAAGACAAAAGGAATAATAGAAGAAGGAAGGAAGAATAACAGAAGGAAGAAATGAAGAATAAAAGAAGGAAGAGAAGAAGAAAATAGAAGGAAGAAGAGGGAAGGAAGAAAAAAGAAGGAAAAAGAGCTAAAGAAGACAGGAGGAGGAAGAAAAAGA
>PVKC010022894.1:0-17491 GCA_004027635.1 Crocidura indochinensis
AAAAAAAAGAGTTTAAATGTATCATCTACTACAAATGGAAATGACAGAAGTAAAGAGCATGGGAGGTGATATAAAAATTCAACAGAAGTTCTGAATAGCAGAATAACAGCAGCTGAGTAAAAGATGTAGGAGCTTTAAGAAGAAAATTGCTAGGAAAATGCATAAGGTGGAAAAAGTCTGAAAAGAAATGAACAGCTTTTCAGAGAACTATGGGATGAATCAAAGGAAATATACATGTTGGAGTATCTGAGGAAACAGGAAGGCAAATGCGATGAAACAATAGCTAAATAAATTGATATGAATTTCCCAGAGTTGAGGAATACAGTCACTAAAGATCTAAGAGGAACCCAGTGAAAACAGACCCAATTTAGGAAAATTCCCAGGAACATTGTACTAAGAAATGACAGCCAAAGATAGACAGAATGTTGCAACAGCAAGATCAAAAGAGGAATGTACATGCAATTGAAAGCCCAAAAAATGTACAATAGATCTATCAAATGAGACTGTTCCAGAAGAAAATAGATGGATATAGTACGAAAACTTATGGTGATTCAGTTAAAGACTTTATAAAAAATTTTAATTTAGGGGCCCGGGAGATAGCATGGAAAGGTCATCGGTTCGAATCCTGGTGCCCCTTATGGTCCCCCGTGCCTGCCAGGAGCAATTTCTGAGCATGTAGCCAGGAGTAAACCCTGAGCACTGCCGGGTGTGACCCAAAAACCAATATATAAATAAATAAATAAATAAATAAGGAAAAAAAACCCAGCAAAAACTGATCCATGTTTGAAAAATTAAACTTTATTTGATTTGAAAATAAAAAACAACCAAATGAAATTAACCCTTCCTTTAGACTACTCTACATTATCTCAGATTTAAAGGAATAATAGAGTTTTGTGGACAGGCAACAACTTAGGGAATTTATAGCCTTGGAATCCATTTTGTACAAAGTGTTAAAAGATCTTTTTTAAAGAACAAGACAAACATGTTGCACTGAGTATGACACTCACTATTGATGCATATGGTTGCCCTCTACTAGATTGTTAATGAATTTTATGTATGTTCAATAATGAATTAATATTTCATCTACATTGATCTATATAAATCAATTTTCCTAGAAATTTTATTGATTTCATTTCATTTTAATTTATTTTATTTATGAATTTATTTTATTTATTAATACTACTTAGGTAGTATTTTTAATATATTTTATGATCTAAACCAAAATTCTTTAGTACTTTATAATGTCAGTACATATTTATCCATTTCTCCATTTATGTTTTCAATTCTCTTTAATTTTTAATAGTTATTATTTTTATTTTTAATTAATATCTTTATTTAAACACCTTGATTACATATGATTGTAGTTGGGTTTCAGTCATGTAAAGAACACCCTCCTTCACCAGTGCAACATTCCCACCACCAATGTCACAAATCTACCTCCTCCCCACCCCACCCCTGCCTTTACTCTAGACAGGCTTTCTACTTCCCTAATTCATTCACATTGTTATGATAGTTCTCAGTGTAGTTATTTCTCTAACAATACTCACCACTCTTTTTGATGAGCTTCATATTGTGAGCTGGACCTTCCAGTCCTCCTCTTTTATCTCTGAGAAATATGCAAAAATGTCTTTTATTTTTCTTACCATAGATGAGAAAGACTACCAGCATCTCTCTCTCCCTCTGATTTATTTTACTCAGCATAATAGATTCCATATACCTCCATATATAGAAAATTTCATGACTTCATCTCTCCTGATGGCTGCATAATATTCCATTGTGCATATGTACCACAGTTTCTTTAGCAATTAATCTGTGGAAGGGAATCTTGGTTGTTTCCAGAGTCTGGCTATTGTAAATAGTGTTGTAATGAATATAGGTGTGAGGAAGGTATTTTTGTATTCTGAGGGTATATCCCTAGGAGTGGTATAGTGGATCATATGGAAGCTTAATTTCCAGTTTCTGATGAATATTCACATCGCTTTCCATAAAGGTTAGACTAGACGGCATTCCCACCAGCAGTGAATAAGAGTTCCTTTCTCTCCACATCCCCGCCAGCACTGCTTATTGCCATTATTTGTGATGTGCGCCAATCTCTGTGGCGTGATATGGTACCTAATAGTTGTTTTAATTTGCATATCCCTGATGATTAGTGATGTGGAGCATTTTTTATGTGCTTTTTGGCCATCTGTATTTCTTTTGTGACAAAGGGCCTGTTCATTTCTTCTCCCCATTTTTTGATAAGTTTAGAAGTTTTTTTCTAGTAAAGTTCTATCAGTGCCTTATATATTTTGGATATTAGCCCTTTATCTAACGGGTATTGGGAGAATAGTTTCTCCCACTCAGTGGGTGGCTCTTCTATCCTGGGCACTGTTTCCTTTGAGGTGCAGAAGCTTTTCAGCTTAATATATTCCCGTCTGTTTATCTCTGTTTCCACTTGTTTGGAGAGTGCAGTTTCCTCCTTGAAGTTGCCTTTAGTCTCAAAGTCATGGAGTGTTTTACCTACGTGTTGTTCTATATACCTTATGGTTTCTTTAATGTATTTGTATTTGACCTTTCTACATGGGTTTAATTGGGGGTCTGAGTTTACTTTTTTGCAAGTGGCTAACCAGTTGTGCTAACACCACTTGTTGAAGAGGCTTTCCTTGCTCCATTTAAGATTTCTTGCTTCTTTATCAAAAACTAGGTTGCAGTATGTCTGGAAAACATTCTCTGAGTAGTCAAGTCTATTCCATGGATCTGAGTGTCTGTCTTTCTTCCAATTCCATGTTGTTTTTAATAACTATTGCTTTGTAATACAGTTTAAAATTGGGAAAAATAATGCCTACCGTATTCCTTTTCCCAGGTATTGCTTTCGCTATTCATGGGTGTGTATTATCCCAAATGAATTTCAGAAGTGTTTAATCCACTTCTTTGAAGAACGTCATGTGTATCTTTAGAGGGATCACATTAAATATGTACAATGCTTTGGGGAGTATTGCCATTTTAATGATGTTAATCCTGCCAATATATGAGTAGGGTATGTGTTTCCATTTCCGTGTGTCCTATCTTACTTCTTGGAGCAGAATTTTATAGTTTTAGTTTTCGCTGTATAAGTGCTTCACATCTTTAGTCAAGTTGACTCCAAGATATTTGTGTTTCTGTGGCACTAATGTGAATGCAGTAGTTTTCTTACTGTCCATTTCTTTCCCATCATGATTGGTGTATTAAAATATCATTAATTTAATTTTGTTATATTAGTAGCCTGCTACCATGCTATATGAACTTATTGTTTCTAGAAGCATTTTTGGTAGAGTCTTTAAAATTTTCTAAGTAGAGTATCATGTCATCTGCAAACAGTGAGAGCTTGATTTCTTCCTTTCCAATCTGGATTCTCTTGATATTTTTTTCTTGCCTAATTGCTATAACAAGTACTTCCAGTGCTATTTTGAAAAGGAGGAGTGAGAGAGGATAGTCTTGTCTTGTACTAGAATTTAGAAGAAAGGCTTTTAGTTTTTCTCCATTGAGGATAATCTTTGCTTTTGTCTTGTGGAAGATGACTTTAACTATATTAAGAAAGGTTTCTTTCATTCCTATCTTGGTAAGAGATTTTTTTCAAGAATGGATGCTGCACATTATCAAATGCTTTGTCTGCATCTATTGATATGATCATGTGTTTTTTATATTTCTTGTTGCTGATGCTGTGTATTATGTTGATAGATTTATGGATGTTAAACCATTCTTGCATTCCTAAGAAAAAACCTACTTGATCATAGTGAATGATCTTCTTAATGAAGCATTGGATCCCATTTGCCAGGATTTTGTTAAGAATCTTTGCATCTGTGTTCATCAGGAATATTGGTCTGTAATTTTCTCTTTTGGCAGTGTCTCTGTCTGGTTTTGGTATCAAGGTAATGTTGGTTTAATAAAAGCTATTTGGAAGTGTACCCGTTTTTGCAATTTCATGAAATAGCCTGGCCATGATTGGTTGTAGTTCCTCTTGAAAGGTTTGAAAAAATTCATTAGTGAATAGATCTGGGCTTGGGCTTTTGACTTGGGGCAGACATTTGATTACCGTTTTAATTTTCTCATAGTTATGGCAGTGTTTAGATATGCTACATCTTCTTTATTCAACCATGGAAGCTTATAAGAGTCCAAGAACTTATCCATTTCTTCCAGGTTCTAATATGTGGTTGCATAGTTTCTCAAAGTAGTCTGTGATTACCCTTTGAATATCTGCACTATCTATTGTGATCTCCCCCTTTACATTTCTAATACGGGTTATCAAGTTTCTCTTTCTTTGTGAGTTTTGCCAATGGTCTATCAATCTTTTTTTTTTCTTCAAAGAACCAACTTCTGCTTTTGTTGATCTTTCAGATTGTTTTTTGGGTTTCCACGTCATTGATTTCTGCTCTAAGCTTTGTTATGTCCTTCTGTCTCCCTATTTTTGGTTCCTTTTGTTGATCATTTTCTAATTTTATAAGTCGAGTCATTAGGATATTGAGATATGCCTCTTCTTACTTCCTGATGTGTGCTTGCAAAACTATAAATTTTCCTCTCAGGACCGCTTTTGCTGTGTCCCATAAATTCTGATAATTTGTGTCCTCATTGTCATTTGTTTCCAAGAAAGTTGTGATTTCCTCTTTGATTTCATCTTGGAGCTACTTGTTCTTCAGTAGCATGCTATTTAATTTCCTGTTTTTAATATTCTTCCTCTGTGTCCCTTTGTAGTTCACATCTAATTTCAGAGCCTGTGGTCAGCGAATGTAGCCTGCAAAAGTTTTATCCTCTTATTGGCACACATCACAAAGTATGAGAACAGTGTTGGCGGGGATGTGGAGAGAAAGGAACTCTTATCCATTGCTGGTGGGAATGCTGTCTAGTTCAACCTTTATGGAAAGCAATATGGAGATTCCTCCAAAAACTGGAAATCGAGCTCTCATATGACCCAGCTATACCACTCCTAGGAATATATCCTAGGAACACAAAAATATAATACAAAAACCCCTTCCTTACACCTATATTCATCGCAGCACTATTTACCATAGCAAGACTCTGGAAACAATCTAGATGCCCTTCAACAGATGAATGGCTAAAGAAACTGTGGTACATATACACAATGGAATATTATGCAGCTGTCAGGAAATATGAAGTCATGAAATTTTAATATACATGGATGTACATGGAATCTATTATGCTGAGTGAAATAAGTCAGAGCAAGAGAAAGGCGCAGAATGGTCTCACTCATCTATGGGTTTTAAGAAAAATGAAAGACATTCTTGCAATAATAATTTTCAGACACAAAAGAGAAAAGAGATGTAAGTTAAGGCTCACCTCATGAAGCTCATCACAAACAGGGATGAGTTTAGTTAGAGAAATAACTACGTTTTGAACTATCCTAATGACAATGTATGAGGGAAATAGAAAGCCTGTCTAGAGTACAGGCGGGGGTTGGGTGGGGAGGAGGGAGATTTGGGACATTGGTGATGGGAATGTTGCACTGGTGATGGGTGGTGTACTTTACATGACTGAAACCCAGACACAATCAAGTATGTAATCAAGTTGTTTAAATAAAAAAGAAGAAATTAAAAAAATGTTTTATCCTCTTTATTTTATGGAGGTATGTTTTATGTGCCAGCATGTGGTCTATCCTGGATATGTACCCATGTACATTGTAGAAGAATGTGTATCCAGGTTTCTGGAGATGGAGTGTCATATATTTATATGACATATATACGTATATATACACATAATATATATATATATATATATATTTCTTCCATTTCCCTTTTCAGGGGTAGTATATTTTTGTTGGGTTTCAGTCTGGTTGACCTATCAAGTGGTGACAGGGACGTGTTGATGTCTCCCACAATTATTGTGCTATTATTTTGTCCTCTTTCAAATTGGTCAATAATTGTATTAGATAATTTGTTGATATATCATTGGGTGTATATATGTTTAGTAGTGTGATTTCTTCCTGTTGCACATATCCCTTGATTAGTACGAAGTGTCCATCTTTGTCCCGTACAAGTTTTCTGAGTCTAAAATTTGCATCGTCTGATATTAATATGGCCACCGCAGCTTTTTTTAAGGGTGTTGTTTGCTTGCATGATTTTCCTCAAACCCTTTATTTCTAGTCTATGTTTATTCTGACTATTCAGGTGTGTTTCTTGTAGGCAACAGAAGTTTGGATTAATATTTTTGATCCATTTAACCACTCTTTGTCTTTTAACTGGTCCATTTAGTCAATTAATATTGAGGGAGATGATTGTCATGGGATTTAATATCATTTTTGTGTATAAATTTGTTGTGTCTTTTGGTCTGTCTTGTCTTAAAGTAGACTATACAGTTTTTCCTTTACGACTGGTTTTGCACCTGTAAATTTTCTGAGCTGTTGCTTATCCGTGAAGCTATGTATCCTTCCTTCAAACCTGAATGTGTATTGGGCTTGGTGCAGTATTCTAGCTGAAGCCTCCATTTCATTCAGTCTTGTCACAATATCCCAACACTGTCTTCTGGCCTTGAGAGTTTCTTGTGACATGTCTATTGTAAATCTTATGGATGCTCCTTTGAACGTAAATCCCCTTTTTGACCTTGCTACTTTCAGTATTCTATCTCTATCTGTAGAATTCATCATTGTGACTAAGATGTGTCTTGGGGTGCTTTTCTTTGGGTTTCCTTTAGCTGGAAGTCTTTGGACATGCAGGATTTGATTGCATGCAGACTTTAGCTCTGGGAGTTTGTCTGTAATGATGTCTTTGACTGTTGCTTCTTCCTGGGGATTTCCCCCCCTGGGTCTCTGGGACTCCAATGATTCTTATGCTGTTTCTGTTGAGTTTATCAAAGACTTATATTGCTTGATCATTTTCCATAAGGTTCTTTTCCAATCTCTTGTGCTGTATAGATTTGTTCTGCATTTGATCTTCCAGTTCACTGATTCTGTCCTCAGTTGCTATTACCTTGTTGGAGAGGCTTTCCATTGAGTTTTCCAGTTGAGCTACCATGTTTTTCAGATCTGTTATTTCACTTTGGAGATTTCTGATTTCTACCTTGAGTTCTGTTCAGCTAGAGGTATGTTTTCTTTGATTTCCATGAAGATCTTCCATATTACTATTCTAAATTCCTTATCTGAAAGATTAATCAGATGGTTGATATTTTTTGGGTCATCAGAACTATCATCTTCTTTCTCTATGCATGGTGTTTGCCTGCGGTTTCCCCATTGTCACGCTTGTTGTGTGATTTTTTCCCCTGAATTTTATGGTGGAGTTCATTAGTTAGAGTGTGTGGCTGTGAAGTGAAGTGGAGCAACTATGCTCTCCTGGAGCCTCTAGGTGAGAGTTTTTGCTGGGTCATTCTTGGCCCTCTCTGGAGAGGTTCAGGAGACAGAAGAGTAGAGAAGCACACTCAGGTGACAGGCCCCCTCAATCTCTCCCAGTTGGTAATCTCAGAGCAGGAGCAGATTCCTTCCACCTGCCTTCACAGACAAAAGATCTGCCTTTCTGCAGGGGCACCGCTGGTAGCTGGTTTTCACTCAGTCTTTCTTGGCCTTTTGGCTTGCGCATCTCTAGGAGAGAATTTTTGCTGGGCCCTTCTTCGCCCTCTCAGGAGAAGTTTAGGAGACAGAAGAATAGAAAAAATACGCTCTAGGGTCAGAGTGAAATTATAGTGGGTAGTATGGATGCCTTGCATGCAGTCAATGTGACACATCTCTTTAATTTTACTAAATTTTACACTTGTAGTTTTTATTTCATAAACTAATTAGCATAAAATTTTATTTGATTGTAAACTTATTTAAGCACTGTGGCTACAAAAGTATTATTGTTGAATTTTAGTCTTACAATATACACCATCCTTCATAGTGCACCCTCCCATCCCCAGACCCCCAGCCCTTCCTTGCTTTAGGACAGGCAAATTGCTTCTCTCTTTTTCTCCTTTTTTTTGGAGATTGTGCTTTGCAATATTGTGGGGTTTTTGTTTGTTTGTTTGTTTTTGTTTTTGGGTCACACCCGGCAGTGCTCAGGGGTTACTCCTGGCTCTATGCTCAGAAATTGCTCCTGGCAGGCATGGGGGACCATATGGGGCACCGGATTGAACCGATGACCTTTTGCATGAAAGGCAAATGCCTTACCTCCATGCTATCTCCCGGGCCCTCGAACTTTTTTTTTTGGGGGGGGGGGCACTCCCAGCAGTGCTCAGGGGTTATTCCTGGCTATCTGCTCAGAAATCGCGACTGGCAGGCACGGTGGACCATATGGGACACCAGGATTCGAACCAACCATCTTTAGTCCTGGATCGACTGCTTGCAAGGCAAACGCCGCTGTGCTATCTCTCCGGACCTGCAATATTGTTAATGGAAGGGTGCCTTGCTTGTTAGTTTCTCCTTTTTCAGTGCTGAGTTCTTTTCCAGATCAGTTTCATGTATTATTGCCTAGTAGACTCTTCTTAACTGCACTCACTGCTCCTTGTGGCGAGCTTTCTACCCCGAAATGGAACTCCTGATCTTTGACTTTATTATCTGTGGGTATTATTACCACAGTATCTCCTGTTTTTCTTATATCCCACAAATGAGTGAGATTATTCTATGTCTGTCCCATTCCTTTAGACTCATTTCAGTCAGGGTAATAGTCTCTATGTCCATTTATGTATATATAAATTTCATGACTTCATTTTTTCTAATGGCTGCATAGTATTCCATTGTGTAGACTCTCCAGTATTTTTAGTCAGTCATCATCTGTTTTCAGGTACCTGGGTTGTTTTCAGATTCTGGCTATTGTAAACTAGTGCTGTGCTGAACATAGGAGTGTAGAGGACATTTTTGTATTGTGCTTTTGTATTCCTGGAATATATCCCCCAGAATTGATATTTCTGGTTCATATGGAAGCTCAATTTCTAGCTTTTAGAAAATGTCCATATTGTTTTCAAAAAAGGCTAGACCACTCTGCATTCCCACCAGCAGTGAATGAGGACCCTTTCTTCCCTCATTTGTGCTAGCACTTGTTCTTGCCTTTTTTTTTTTTTTTCGTTTGTTTGGTTATATGTGCTAGTCTTTGTGGTATGAGATGATATCTCATTATTGTTTTAATTTGTGTCTCCCTGATGCTTAGTGATGATTAGCATTTTGGGCCATCTGTTATTTCTTCTTTGAGCAGTGTTTGTTTATTTATGCTCTTCATTTTTTGATAGGTTAGATTTTTTTCTTGTAAAGTTCAATCAGTGCCTTGTATGCCTTAGATATTATCTCCTCATCTGATGAATATTGGGTCAAAGTTTCTCCCAAGTCACTATTTCCTTTGAGGTACAGAAGTTTCTAAGTATATTTTAGTCCAATTTGTTTATTTTTGCATCTACTTGCTTGAGCAGTGGTGTTTCATCCTTGAAGAAGCCTTTAGCTTCAATGTCATGGAGTAGTCTGCTTACATTTTCCTCTATGTACTTTATCATTTCAGGTCTGATATCAGGGTCTTTAATATATTTTGATTTTACCTTTGTGCATGTTTTATATGGAGAGGTCTGAGTTTATTTTTTCTGCATATATTTGACCAGTTTTCCTAGCAACTTTAAAAAGGCTTTCCTTGTTCCACTTTGTGTTTCTTGCTCCTTTATCAGAAAGTGATTGTTCAAAAGCCTGTAGATACATCTTCAAGAATCTTCAAGTTTATTCCATTAATCTAAGGGTCTGTTTTTATCCCAATACTATGCTATTTTAATATCAACTCCTTTATAATACAGAATAAAATTGGGAAAATGATTACTCCCATCTTTTTTTGATCAAGGATTGCTTTAGCTATTTGTGTCATTTATTTCTTCATATGAATTTCAGGAGCATCTGATCCACATCTTTGATAAATGACATGGCAAATTTTGTAGAAATTGCATTAAACCTATAATGTTTTAGAAAGTATTGACATTTGATTATGTTAATCTCCCTTATCATTGAGCAGTGTATATTTCTCCATTTTCTTTTGTATTCATTTATTTCTTGAAGCAGTTTTTTTTGTGGTTTTCTTTATATAGTTCTATCACCTCTTTACTTAAGTTGTCTACAAGATATTTGATTTTCTGAGGCAAAATTGTGAATGGAAGTGTTTTTAATATTTTTCTTCTCTTTCTCTATTTGTATAGGAAAGCCATGGATCTTTGAGTATTAATTTTATTAATTTTGTAGTCTGCCACTTTACTATACAAGTCTATTATTTCTAAATGGTTTTTTGTGGAGTTTTATGATTTTATAGATACAGTATCATGTCATCTGCAAACAATGAGAGTTTTACTTCTTTCTTTCTTATGTGGATGCTCTTGATGTCTTTTATTTTATTTTATTTTATTTTATTTTATTTTATTTTTTGCCTAATTGTGATAGCAAGTAATTCCAGTACTATGTTGAATAGAAGTGGCAAGAGGTAGAATATAATTTTTAAAAAAGCTCTATTTAGGGTAAACATGTCCACTAACATTGTAGACATGTTTGTACAGGACCACCTGTACAATCATCCTGTTCTTGAAAGAGATGTAAACCAAGATGTGAACAACAACAGATACTCTGGCCACCAAGCTGAAAGCTTGCAATCTTGGGAGAGGAGTGTAGGCCAAACCCCTGCTGTGCTGAGGCAATGTCTGCTGTATTCACCATCTGTAAACACTGTTTTTCTTATGACCATGCCTCACCACTCCTCTATGATTCTTTGCAGAGATACCAATTGACAAAACTCCAGGTATGGTAGTATTTGGATTGATATCAGAAATTTTTTGGAGTGAGTGCAGACACCCACCTCCTTGCCCTCCCCAGTTGTTTAATACTTTGGGGAGACCTGGTAACCATAACCATGGCCATAAAGGCCAAAGTATCAGTAATAGTGGTTTGACTTTCTGGACCACGAGGCCGAAAAATGCATTTGTTAAATACTATCATTCCCCAAATGACACACCAATTTAGTAACAAAATTGTTACTAAATGGAATGATCAGTTAGCAACAAAACAGCTAAGTATTTCTGACAATGCCTTAATGACATTTAGAAATAAAATAATTTTCACAAATTTGCTTGCTGCTGTCCTTCTTCCTTTCCCTCATCCCCTCTTTTTTCTTCTTTCTTATTTTCATTTATCTCTCTGATATTCTTTATGTCAGTTAAAATTATATAGCAATCATCACAAACTTTTCTTGATATATTTTATGATAATTTCATTTTTCATTTTTTTAAGTTTTGTTGGAGAAAATAATATGAAAGAAAAATTTTATACACCTACCAAGAGGGAAAGATGGGGATTGTGGAGGGAGGAGTAGGTTGATGATGTTGATTGGTGCTAGAGCATTGCTTGTATAAAAAACTCTAAATGGTGTCTTCACGAAAATTAAAAAGAGGCTTGAGTACAGAAGCTAGAGTACTTGCCTTGCATGTAGCTGGCCCCTTTAGATCCCTGACATCTCATATGTTCTCTAAGCACTGCCAGGAGTCAGGAATGATCCCTGAGCACTGCTGAATATGGACCTAAAGCAAACAAACGAACAAAAAAATAAAAAAAATAAAAACTTAAATAAAACTGATAAATTTCCAACAAGACTGAAAAGGAATAAAAGAGCAGCAATTTGAGTTTAGTATTAAAAATAAAATGGAGGCCCTTCTTCTAAACACTCAAGTAGGACAGACAGATCTAAATATGAAATAAATGAGTAAACTAATTTCCTGGAAAATGGCAAACTACCCAAAATAAAAGACCATCCAAGGAGTACAAAACTGTTTCTTTGTTTTGGGGGCCACACTTGGCAGCACTCTTGACTCTGCACTCAGAAATTACTCCTGGTAGGCTTGGACCATATGGAATCCGAGGGATCAAACCCAGGCGAGCTGCATGTAAAGCAAATGCCCTACATGCCAATACTATTGCTTTATCCCCTAATGTTTTTTGTTTTTTAGCTAAAAATAAAAATCTCTAACTAGATTAAAGAAAACAGAGTCAGTACGTCTCAAAATAAGTTATTCCCATTATTATTTTTATGCATATTTGGATGATTTTGAGATCTCTTGTTATTTTCAATTAGGAAGTAATTTCTTTTCTTTTTAGAAAATATCCTTCTGGGGGCCGGGCTGTGGCGCTGGAGGTAAGGTGTCTGCCTTGCCTGTGCTAACCTAGGACGGACCGCGGTTCGATCCCCCGGTTCCCCATATGGTCCCCTGTGCCTGCCAGGAGCGACTTCTGAGCGAATGAATAGCCAGGAGTAACCCCTGAGCGTCACCGGGTGTGGCCCAAAAACCAAAAAAAAAAAGAAAAAGAAAGAAAAAGAAAGAAAAAATCCTTCAGTATATCTTGGAGGGTCTGTTTAAAGTTTAGTGGCAATACATTCATTTAACTTTGAAAAGTTCTTTCTTCCTCCTTAGGTGTGAATGATCAGATATCTGGGTGAACAATTCTCAGTTGCTGGTCTTAGAGCCCATCATATCTCCTAGCAGATTCCTTATATGGCCTGAAAGTGGCCCCACATATGGCCTGTAACACAGATCATAGATTTTCCAATGGAAGACTAAGATCGGTTCTTTCTTTTTCTTGGTGGTTAAAGGGAATGTGTATGGGAGGGTGGTTAGAGGTTATTTAGTAGATGGCCTAGAGTAATGGTGTAGGTATTAGTGTTTGCCCTGTAGTGTCCCAGATTTGCTGGAGGTTTGGGAAGAGAGTGAGTTACCTGGCAGGGGAGATTCCATGATCAGGAAGGTGGTTTCCCCAGGGTGAAGCCCACCTATTGCACTAAGGGTGTGTTGACCTCTTTTTGACCCAATTTCTCCAAATGTGGGAAACTCAATTGCATAATTATAGTGGGGGACTGTGTTTGCCATCATATTTAACCTCCCCTGGTTAAAAAAAAAGAATAAGAAAAGAAAAGTAGAAATGGGCTTGAAAACAGATGCAATAGAACCAACTTGCTGGAAAACAAAACAAAACAAACAAACAAACAAACAAACAAAAAAGCACTTATCAGGATATGTCCTGATATAGGCCAAAGCCTATATCTGGGTACCCAAAGAGAGTGGACCTGCTCAGAATGCTGTTGAGATTAGTCTCATTTATGCCCAGTTTCAAAAGAGATGAATTGCCAGGGACAAGGCAGAGCTGAAAGGGAGACAGACATAGGCTGTGCAGACCTTGCCAGCACAACTTCCATTCACAAAGCTGAACTGTGGACACTATTGCTTACAAAGAGTACTCTGAAGCCATGCCTGAAACTGGAAGTGCAGAGTGTCCAGGCAGCTGTGGGAGAACCATGCTCTACAATCCCATGTCAGTTCCTTGTTCTAGAGCATGAATGAAACTAGGGGGCAGGCCCTGATTAACTTTGATACTGATGAAGTGCCTTGTCCCATGTCCTCGCCTTTCCTCTGAGACTACCCGGGCAGAAATACTGCAGCATGAGCACCATTAGCTTCTGTTCTGCTGCCTTCCTACCGTTGGGCTCAGACCACAACTGGGTTCCTTTGTCTTGCATATGCCACAAGAAAAATAACATGAAGTGTCCATGGCTACACAAGATTTAAAAGGGATCTTCTTTAAGGCAATTTTAGGCATTCTGCAGCCAGACCAGTCATTGAGCAGGGACAGCAGTGTTGGGAGGGAGGGAATATTGGGAATTATAAGCAAGATACCCTTCTCTTGCTAGGCCATGGCTTATCTCCTCTGCAGCAACCCCATAATCGCAGTAAGCACCATAGGCACATGAATAATCCCCCAACACTGAGCTCTGTATAGCCCACTCTGTCTGTTCAGGGTCTTCTCTGAAACTCTACTTCTCTACTGAGATAGACACCCAGCTCTTCCTACACTCTGACCCACATGTTCATCTTGGGCTCTGTCTGCTGCTCTTTTTCTCTCTGCTTTTGGGGTGGTTTGAGGAGTGGGAATGATGTTTTCCTGCAGAAATCCTGAGCATCCTGCATGGATTTACTTTCTCTGGCTCTCGTGCCTGGTGTAACACCCTTGTCCTCTAGCTGTTGCATAGAAGCTCATGCAGAGCCATCTGACAGGGAAAGGGTTTCAGAAGATCCTCAAACAGCTGTGGCTTATGGGTATATCCCAGGAAAAGCATCTATGACTCCTTTCCTAGTCTTCAGACTCTGAGTTCACAGCTCAGAGATGATATATCTCAGAATGAATAAGCCCTGATGGGGGTGAGGGGTCCCACCTAATCCACTTCCAACTTCACCATTAGGATAAAAATATGAGTCAGGTCATTCCCATGCCATCTTCTTTCCCTGGATCATTCAGTGCTTCTGACTTGTGCTTGAGAGCGAGTTCCAGAATCATGATAGGCAGTCTGGCTCCTTAGAGCTGTAGGGATTCACCTTCTCTACAAACAAGGGGTATGTGTAATGACTCAAAAGACCACACTCAAGGTACACTGCCACTGAACAGTTAAAATTCATGTCAAGGATGGCACAATTGGCTGTATGTGAATCCCAAGACCTACAGAATAATGGACTGGGGGTGGGCGGCAATCCCAAGTCTGCTTCTGCTACTTAAAACCCTCGATCTCTGCACCAGCACCAGAGATCTGGGTTTGGGTGATGAGCCCACCAGGAAATTAGGCCCTTCCTGCCACCCTCCCAGATGGTAGATATTTTGATTGTCTCAGCATCAAGAATTGTAGGCAAGGTAGGCAGAAAAATATCCCTCCTACTTCCTCAAACAGAGCATGTCCAGCTCCACCATCGGAAGAGAGAGTCACCCCACTTTCTGTGCTACCAAGCTCCACACTGAGCCACTTTTGCAGCATGTTTTCCTGCGGGTATTATGAATTTCCCCAACTACTTCAGTTTTCCAACCAAACAGAGAATTAATAACTTCTTGACGGTATAGGTAACTACTCAGTGTGATTGCAGGTTGTGGTTACTGTTGTTGAATGATATGGAGAATCAATGATTGCTAAGAGTCACATGAAGCTTAATAGCCTTTACAGAGCAACTGCAAGACATGTGAGGAAATTGCTATCTGCTAGGTTAGAGGAATCATGTGTGAAGATGAGTAAATGACAAAAGCAGAGTTCAGCTGGATTCTCAGGGTGGACAAAGACTGATGAGGACCCAGGCAAAACACAGGATATAACTCCTGAACCTGGGAGAAATTCTGCTTCTTTTATAGGCAGACAAAAGAAGAAAAGAATATGGAGGCCTGTGGAGAACTTTCTCTCTACAAACAGGAGATAGTATATTTATAAACATGCAGTGTATTTCTCTGCATCCTGGTTTGAAGTCAGTGCCTCCTTGCCCATTCCAAAAAGAAGAGGCCTGAGAGGTCTGTAGAATGAATGTCTTTCCGGGTCACAAATGTCCTCAATGAGTGATGGAGAAGGGCAGGTACCACAGCAAAGGGAGAACTGAAATATCTAATAATAGCTTCTTATAGATCACTCTGGTGCAGCCAGGATGATCTGTATTTAGCATAACCCTGGGGAGGGGTGTCCTTTGTTCTGAGAAAACCCAGGCATGTTCCTTAGTAGTGTGAGTTTAAGAAGGACTTGTTACAGTTCTTAGGAGAAGTGGAAATGGGAAAATGGGGAAATAGGGAATGGGGAATGGGCTGGTTGCTTATTCACTAATTCCCTTTAATGACATCATGACAATCCTTCTTCAAGATTTAGTTGGTGCCAGCCTGCCCCACAGAGATATGAAGAAATTATAGGGAATCTCACAGAACAGAGTCCTGTCCTTGAAAAGTGATGATGATGGAACAGATTTGAGGACTAGGGCTGAGATTCCCCAGGCTCAAATATAGTTCCCTCTATGTTTATCAGCCCCCAGGGCTGGATTTGGAAACTCATATTCTATGCCATAAGGCCAAGAGCTCTGTGTGGGGAAAGCAGGAGATGTAGTTGTGTCTGTAATTTATGGTATGTGTGTGTGCAAGAGAGAGAGAAAGAGAGAGAGAGAGGAGAGAGAGAGACAAACTTCTTATATCTGAAGATGCTATTAATGGGCACTTCTCAGTTTCAAAATGTTATCTAAAGCTCTAGGAATCCATGTATACGGTGAACGCCTAAGGAGATGTAAGGATCAAAGGACTAGACTCTATAAATCCCTGAAATCAATCTTTAGTGTGATGACTAATTCTTGGTGAGAATGAAGATTATTCAATATAGAAAGAACTATCTTAAAAAAAAAAAGAAGGAACTGTTTTTTGTCACTATTGGTTCTAGGTCCCTGCCCAAAAGAATGGCATACAAGAAAATAATATGAAAATTGGGTCCCAATAGCAACATATCAAAAATGAAATCTAAATGGATCACAGGTACAACATTTCTTCTAGTTAAAACAGGGTTTTATTTGGAAGTTTTGGGGAGGATAAGAAAAAGAAAGGTAATGAAGGTTTCTCTAATGGCAGAGAGTCCCAGTACATAACCCAGTATGAAAATCTATCATAAGAGGAGAGCCTTGGGCCACATGAGCTCAGGTACCATGTACCCAGCAACATGTGTCCAATATTCAATAATTAGATCTGTAAAACACTTAGTAGGAAAGAGAATACAATTTTCATTTTGAAGCTTAGACCTGACACCAAAGTAAATGCAACAAAATGTTGCATTTTAAGAATACAAACTTTTCTGCTTATCCACGCCTGCCTAGTGGAGCTGACTGGGAAGAACTGTGAGTCCGATCTTTTCTTTGTGTTTCTTTGTCCTCTGGTGTCCTCTGGACCTCGTGGGAGTGGGCCAAACCGGCTCCAAAAAGACTCGCTCTCCCAGAGGTCCATTCTAGGGCGGAGACACCTAAGAACACTTCAATAGAGTGAAAACCAGCAAGCGCGAGTAGTTTGCAAAGCAAGGTCCCCTGATTGTGACGTCAGGCTGGGAATTTCTGCGTATCCACACCTGCCTAGTGGAGCTGACTGGGAAGAACTGTGAGTCCAGTCCTTTCTTTGTGTTTCTTTGTCCTCTGCTGTCCTCCAGACCTCATGGGAGTGGGCCAAACCGGCTCCAAAAAAACTCGCTCTCCCAGAGGTCCATTCTAGGGCAGTGACACCCAGGAACACCACATTAAAGTGAAATAGGCTGCAGAAGAGTACTTTGGCTCTGCTTCGCTATGCAGTCATGCACTCTTTCAAAGGAAAGAACATCATCGCAACAAGAAGAGAAAAATTAACACTAAGGACTGTGCTGGATCACTGAAGCCCAGCATTTCTCTCTGGACTATCATCTCTGCAGTGTGCGTAGGTCCAAGATTTGATCCTTTGAGAGACCTCATCCACGGAGGATTCCCCTCCCTTGTAGGCAAATAGACACACTCAGAAAGGGCGGAACCAGAGGTGTCTGGCTGTGCACATCATTTATCCAATAAATACCACCGCAACACGTAGAAAAACACACAATACTAGTGTGACAATGGGGAAACAACGCAGGCCAGCGTCAGACATAGAGAACGAAGATGACAATTCTGATGACCAGATAATGACCAACGAACTAATCAATCTCTCAGATAAGGACTTTAGAAAAGCAATATGGAAGATGCTGAAAGAACTCAAAGAAACCATGGACCG